>OMLI01032576.1:0-10339 GCA_900302605.1 Rondeletia loricata | reverse complement strand
TGTGTGTGTGTGTGTGTGTGTGTGTGTGTGTGTGTGTGTGTGTGTGTGTGTGTGTGTGTGTGTGTGTGGCTGTGTGTCTGTGTGTTACGCTCTATGTGTGCATGTTATAAAGTTCCTTGTTTCGCCACTGACAACATTAGGCAATATTGATTTTACAAAACAAAACAAAAAGCTCTTACCCCAGCTGGGTTATGGTTATGTTGCCATTTCAGGAAGTGTGCCAACCCTGAGAAGTTGAGAATAATTAATAATTTAAGACCTGAGGTTCCCCAGAAACATTATGTGATGAAAAAATCCTTCATAGTGTTGTTAAGACCTGTTGAATCTCTGATATTATACTGTTATTCTGGCCAATGAAGTTGTTACTTAAGAAATGGATACGGCATACAGTGACTTGGGACCATGAATTAGTTGAGATGTAAATATCAGGAGACTCCTCTTATTCAGATTATTTTTTTTAGCTTGGATGTGATGGATTTGTCGGCAACATTAATGTTTTCCAACAGATATTCATTGAAACATTAATGGTGAAACTCATCTGACATGCAAGTAAGCATGTACTTAAGCAAGGCAGTTATATTTTCTGCAGGTCTGCACTTCAGATATGGTATCTTCATCATAATGGACTTGATCTTCTGGTCAAAATCACCTTATCATCTCATATTAGATGCTTGTGAAATATATCACATCATTTGCTTGTGCTGGGCAAAAGAAAATACTGCAGGTCTTGTATCAGCTTGTACCAAGCATTCCTGCCCACTGTTGATGAATTATGGTTTAATATTGACTCACCATCCATTGGAGAAGATTAACAGAGAGGGTTCATTTCAGGCCACATGGGAAAGTTTTCTCTTTATTGTGGCCCAGTTTAGAACTCAGTAAGGAATGGGCATCTAAGGACTTACCATTCCATGCATGTCTTTGACAATTGCTGGCTTACAGTACTGTCAACACTGCCAAGCTTTTTGATGGTGCTTTCAGATGTTAACATCACCTGCAGTAGGCTACTCATTATTGCTTGGTGTTACTTTTCTTCCCTCCAGATCCTCTGTCCTTGAATGACTATTTTTTCATGTTTATCAGTGGAGATTGGTGTCTTTCATGTCAGGCCAAAAATTGGGAGTTGTAATGTAAACTGATAACTACATCAGCAGGAACTGACTGGACAGCTTGTGTCTCCTAGTTAACATGGTCCATCATAGCCATCATACAGGAATAGGCACTTACTATATTCTCCCCATGCTTCCTTGGATGGGCTGATAAAAATCAAAGAGTCTCTTCACTACTCTTTTAGATGCTTTGGTGGATTGTGCCCTCTCTGAATGTAGGGTAGGGTATATCCAATTAATTCTATAAAAGTATGTGTTTTTTGGTTGACAGTGTGAGTACAGATTTTGTGCATTAGGAACATGTTTCACTTGTGAATCACTTGTTAAGTTTGTCTGGGTTTTCACCAAACTCCTGTGTTGTAAATAATCAACACTACAAATGTAAGTTTTGCATGCTGCAGTATGATATGGCCACAACATTTTTTCATTTTTCCTCCCTCCCAGCCTTCATTCCTGTCTGTTTGTCTTGTATCTGTCCGTCTGTCTTTCTGTCTCTGCTGGATCATCCTCCTCTTACTGTTTCACACAGAACAGGGGACAAGAAAACAATGTTAAGTATCTCAAGGCCAAGCTAGGGTAAAGGAAGATAAAAAGCCAGGTTCCCAGGCCCTGACAAACAATACCTACTACAGCATCTAGTCACTCCTATCTCCTCCTCCAACCAGACCAACAGAACCTCAGCCTTCATCCCACCACGCATCTGACTTGAAAGCAGTTGCATTGCGGTCTGCCTTTCCTGCACATTCACCATGTCCATTGCGTTCTTTGTCATGACGGTCCTTCTGGGCTCTTCACTGGTGATGGCATTCGTCCTGCATCCTTCTGAGGAAGAACCAGCAATGTCCGCTAACTCTCCTGTTACCAGGCACAACAGGTTAGTATCAAACTTGTTTGTGCAACATACATAAGTGTCTATGGGCAAGAAGAAGATTGTCAAGAAGTACCATCTCGTTGGACTTATCATACAGTGAGCCTATGCAAGTTCTGTGTTTTGGTTATAGTGACCTTTCCTTGTTTGGAGGGAATTATACATTTGAGACCAATCTCCAGAGGATTGTCCAAAGAATTATGAAATATCATGTTGGGTTGCAGACGTCATAATATTTTTAAATAGCCTTAGAGCCCTAGACAGTTTATCATGCATATCATATTATGGTGTCATATAACACATCATAAGGTCTATGTTGATGCATGCTTGCTGGGGCCTTTTCAAATGGGCAGGGGGAATATTAGAGTCTGGCTGTGATATGTGGTCATGGTGACCTGTGATATTCTAAGAGTGATGGCCAACACACTGTTTTGCTCAAACATTAGCAGTGTAATGTCTGACTTGGCTTGGGCAAAGAGCTACCAGTCTGTAAAACTGCTTCCAGAGTTCACTGGAAAGTGTTGAGAGAACTTTTATTTACATAAGTCAGGTTTTGTAACTGCACCCGGCACATATTGGCACACAGAAGTAACTGTCATATCATTAACTCATGCAATATGTTGTCTTGATTGTAGGTAGTCTTACAATTTATTTATTTATTAATTAACCAAGCAATTAATTAAGTTTATTTTAAAACAAATCTCATTTTAGGCTTTTGTATGTGGAATATGTTTACATTGACAGATAAATATTCAATGCTCATTCACTTTTGACAAGCGTATTTTTAATTATGATGTATTTTAATAATATGAGTGATGTGTATCTGCAGGTGCCAGGGTGAGTCATTGCAGTCCATCAGGAAGGGTCTCCTCGGGGCTCTCAACTTGCAGACAGAGCCACGGCTGCCTATTGGTGGGCTGACCAGTATCAGAGAGCAATGGAAAAACACCTTCGGTGCCATTGCTCACCGAGCCAAGGACACTGCAGGTAGGTGAAACCCAGCACAGAAAACACATGCAAAGCTTCATTAGCTATTTAAAATAAAATAAAATAACAAATATAAATGTTAAAATTTTACTACACTTAAAATACTCTTCTTTTGCTATGCTGAGTGGTTTTGTTCAATGTCCACCCAGTTCCTGCACTGCCTGGCTACTCTGTGACACCTGGCGTTGTAAACAGTACAGGCCTGACGTGCTGTCAGATGGCCTCTGAGATCTTCCTGAAAGGTACACAACAATGTGTTTGCGTGTGTGTGTGTGTGTGTGTGTGTGTGTGTGTGTGTGTGTGTGTGTGTGTGTGTGTGTGTGTGTGTGAGTGTCTTAGCATTCGTATGCACATGTGTGCTTTTCTATGAAAAAGCATAACCCATGTCGTATCCCTTCTTATATTTGACAGATCTGGGCTGGGACAACTGGGTGATCTATCCTGAGAGCCTCACATTTGTCCAGTGTACATCCTGCAACCCTCTACTGGCAATGAACACTTTGCGCTGTCCATCACACCATGTCCAGGAAACCCCCTCACAGGTATAGTTCTTAGAGATAGTTCTTAGTGGAATTAGTTTCTGCACACTTAGATGAAAAATTGCATGCTGGGATAGGCTCCACCCACCTGTGACCCTGAAAAGGAATATGCGGGTAAAGACAATGAATTAATGAATGAGTGAATGAATATCAAGATGGAGTTGGTGAATTTGCTAATTCTTCAACGTTCCTGTGTACGAACAGCACATAATTTATCTTGGTCTGTTATGAAGGCTGCCAATAAACAAGCCTCTTATCACCATTATGCTGCCAACATAAATATAGCAAATGAACAACCAAAGGCACTCTCCAACATTGGTTAAACAGAAATGAATGCAGTGTAGCATCAAAAATATGTTGCCTATGGCAACAAATTACACAAACAGAGAATACTCAAAATGATATAGTTGTGGCCTTATGGGAAATGAGTGCAGTATGACAATTCATACCCAAATGATTTGTAATGAGTTGGATTTACTGTGGGTATAGATGGTTAGACTTACTCCTAAAATGTATGTACTCTGTTTTACTAAATTTGAATGCATTCTTATTTTTTTGGATGAAACAAACTTTAAACATTACTCACATTTTACTCAAATATTTTACATTAATTTAATGTTAATATGAGCTTATGTAATCTAATGTAAATCTTTTCAATGAAATAAAGTCATTCCAGTCTGCATTGTTTAAGGTCAGGCTTTTGAACACGTTTTTTAACTTTCTATATTTGGTATTTAACAGTCCCTTTTACTGCATGCAACAAAATGTTGCTGTTTTTTGTACAGTCAATGTAAATGTCCAGTATTTCATCAGTTTGCCTTCACTGCAGTTTGACCAGGATAAAATTAACTTGATACTTTCAAGAAAAAAAAGTGTAACTAATAACATTTTTGTTTAATCTTGTTGAGCAAACTTACTAAGACCCAGATTTACTTTTTTAGGTGTTGAAAAATCTACTGTATGATTATGCATATAGATCATGTTAACCCCAATGACCATAGATATAAAAAGCACCCTGTCGCTATTAAATATCAAAGTGTTCAGCTAATACCACCCCCCTCCCCACCTCTGGCTCCCTCTCTCTTTGTCCCTTTATTGGACCAGATGCCATGCTGTCAGCCCACCTCCCGGGAAATGGTGCCCATCCTGTACATGGATGAATTCAGTACCCTCGTCATTTCCTCTGTGCAGCTGACCCGCAAATGTGGCTGTGGCCCTGGCAACCTCCAGCTGCCCAATGAAGAGTAAAGCTTGTTTTATAGTCCTGTGCATGTGAGTTCTATGAGCCACCTGGCATACATACTTACTTACTTAGTAGTAGTATACCATCTTTCACATAATATGTACTTTACATCTTATTGCAACAGAAAGTCCATGGTCCATAAATGATGTAAAATATAGGGAAATACATAAATAAATAAAGAGTAATAATAATATAGGCCTATCTTCTCTCACCAGCACCTCCTTAATTTTAGGTATTTAGCTCAGGTTCCATTTCCATGTGTATTCAGCAACATTGGACATGAGAATCAAAGTAATCTTTCTCCAAGAACTAAGAATGGCATTCCTGTTCCTATTATTTTCAAGGATAGATAATACAAGTGCTGATATGGCAGATTTGTCTATCCAGCCTACCATAAAACTGATCAGTCATTGTTTTTATGGTAGAACTGATGAGATAGAGTGAGTTTACCACAAAATCACACCTCATCGCTCTCAAATCCCAATTTACACAGGTAAACCCCCCCTCCAGTCCCCTACCTCATTAGTTCACCAGACACCAACTCTCATCACCTGAGCATTGTGCAGTTGGCTTGGCTTGCAACAATGTTGTTATTTAATTGCCTGAAAAATCCTGTATAAATTGTGGCTTTCAACTTCAATTGTTTCAATACTGAAAAACAATTCAGCTTAGATAGATTTTACAATCCTTAGAATATCAATTTATGTGGGCAATCCAAGCATTTCTCTAGTGCCAAGAACTGAGAATAACTTGGTAAAGAACAGTTGACACAATTGTGATAAATGCTGTCAGTTTAGCTTGAAATAAATCTCATGTGTGCACAGAGCTATTTAAGACAGCCATATTTCACAACCCTGCATGGCTAGCAAATGGCAAGGCAATGAAGTGTTCCCTCCAAAAATGTGAACACTGTGGCTGTCCAAACCCAAATCCTCTCCCAGGACTTCTGCTCTGATCTGTGTAATACAGCTATTCCTGACAACTGCATTGTATATAGAGCATTACTTCCTATATAAAATTATTCTAATCTTAACTGGCAAGTGAAGTCAAAAAAACAAAAAACAAAAACATTAATGTGAAGTTGAAATAATGTTTTTGTTGTTTTTTTTACAATGAAAGTAATAATAGTAGATTATGTTCATCAGCTAAACTCTCTTTTCCCAAAACTTAGTATCAATTCTCCTGGGGCCTAGACATTATTTGTCTCTGAGTAAGAGCAACATCTGTGCTGTGCTTTTCCAAAAACTTCCATTGGCCATGCTCCATTTTCATGTTTCAGCCGGTAGAAGAGACAAAGGGGACAATGCTGCCCTACAAAGGCAACAGGCAGTAACTTCAATTTTGGTCAAGAATGGTATTGGCTAGCAGTCATCTATGAAATATACAAATTTAAGTCTGATCAAAAAATCTAAGCCTTGCAGACAAAATCTCATCCAAATGTAAATAGTGTCCAAATTGTGAAATCAAAATGTGCCAACTGGATGCACATTTGATTGTTGTTTCAGTGTGAGGATGATCTTTTTGATATATTTTTTATTATTGTTGTCATAAAAATCCCTTTCTATAGTGGATAGCAATGTTTGTAACTTACTAAATGGAAGTTACTGCCTTTAGCTATGGCATTATCCAGTCTTGTGTATTGAATGTGAAAAAGCAGAATATAGCAAACTCTAAGCATCAAAAGGCAAGTCAGAGGTCAGGGTTAACAGTGACAAAGAATAACCTCATACTAAGTCAGCAAAATGCCACATTTTCAAAAATCTTCTTATAAGTAATTTGGTTGGGCAGACCTTTTTATTTTTTAAGCCAGATTTTAATACTTAAAACAGGTGACTGCATAGTGAAAAGTTGCCTTATCTGTTAAGACATTTTGTTCTGTTAAGTCACATATTGATTGATTGGTTGATTTATTACATAATGAAAAGTGTATGTTCATATAAAATTTGTAACAGCAGAGTTCTCGTTTTATTCTTATATGCCTCTATGTGCACTCCCCTTGACCAGTGTGTCTATCAGTTCTCAGTTGTGCGTTTTCACGTCTGTTCTCCTAAAGAATATCTTTTGGATGATAACACTAAACCAGACTTTTTTTGTATGCACACACACTAATTTACCTAATTTACACCAATTTACCTCACCATTCACTTTTTCTAATATTTTTCACAATACTATTTATCACAGTGATATGTTAAATATTATATCATTTCAGTATTTAACCAATATTTTTAGATGAAATGCATAATGTTTTATTGTGGTTATAACACTGCTATGCCATTTTGATAAGTTGTATTGATTCCATGATTCCTTGCTCATATTCTTTGAATAAAGGTGATTTAAATCAATATGTTGTTATCAAAAGCGTACATCTTTTTTCTCATATGGTGTCAGTTGTTTTCACTGCAACATTTGTTTATTACAAAAGTTTATATGATTCTTGAAATGAAACTTTTTTAGAGGTAATGTTTATTAGCTGTCAAAGCCATCCAGTATGCCAACCTTACAATATTGCATGTCTGTCAGACAGTTAGCTAAGGTTTTGTGGGGGGAAAAGAGCAGAGGGAGAAATGTTGGCACAGTACTCTAGAAATCCAGGCGCTATTCAGGGGAAGAGCATCACAGTCTGTTGCGCACTTCGGAAAAGGTCTTCAACATTTTCAGTCGCTCCGCATGCATTTTTACTCAAAACGTTTATACATCTTTTCCTGGCTGCTGTGGAAGCCTAGTAACTTCTGACTCTTGAGTCGTGTAGGCAATATATCAGTCCTTGACTGAAATAAAATAACAGCACAAGAAGACAGCAAGACCAGGGGCTCAACTTTGCCCCAATTTTGATGGTATGTTGATACTGGACAGAATGGCAAGATATTTCACTGTTTGGGTGTCTTGTGGCATACTGTCCCCCCTTCTTCTGGCTGTGGGGGCAATTGAGTGTACAGAGAAGGGAACTCTGCTGAAAGAGATCCCCAGCATGCTGACACAGCCAACTGACTGTTTAATGGAGTGCAGTGGACTGACGTACACCAAAAAACTGGAACTCCAGGATAATCGTAATATACGCCTCAAAGATTCCACAGAAGGTAAGAGGGTCACTAACTTACATTCTCAACACTGAATGGAGGGTGTTTGTGTTGTGCAGTAAAGTCAAATCTCACAAGCTGGCTGCTTTCTAAAAATAATACGTGAAATTAACACTTTTCATACAAGCAAGCATTATCAGTTGTAAAAGGTGTTTTATTCGGTCAGTGAAGTTATTGCATCACTGCCTTAAGTTAAATTATATGATACAGACCTGTTGTACGTTGCACATAAAATCATCTGTATCTGTGACATAAAGTGGCTTCTCTCTACAGGAGACCTTGGAGAATACTGTTGGTCTATGGATCTACAGTGCACCATCGGAGAGAGCTTTCAGTATGCCTTCGTGGTGTTGCCTGTGGATATATCTGTGGTAGGACAAGAGCAGCTGGAACTGAAATCAACTGCCCCCACTGCTGGCACACTGAGCATACATTATAGCCCCACCACACTTGCCAATAACTGTGGCCTCCGTTACGATGTCACACACCACTTCAACACAGAGCAGACGGGGACATCATTCTGTGTGCAGATTGTCACCCAGCAAGACCTCCTGGGGGCCAGCGTTCTTAGATGTCCACCATTTCTAGTCACCTTTTGGCAGAGAAGTCCAAATCAGTCCAAGCAAGAAGATGGGGGGTAGAAAATAATATGGACAAATGGACATCAAAATTCTGGTTGGCAGTAAGCTTGGTTTAACATAGCTTAATTAAATGCATACTACTGTAAGAGACAGGAGTTTCTACAGTGTTGTTATCATACCTATAAGGTGCATCTGAATCTGTAAGTCTCGCTTGTACTATAACCATAACACGCACACACAGTGTGTAACTGAGTAATTCATAATCATTCACCACTGACTTACACACCTTCTTCACAATGACTGTGGAATGAATGTAAGATCTGTAAAGACAGGTGATCTTAAGCATAGTGTAACTTTCACTCAAATCATGGTCTGATTATGATCTTTCATCTTTATCAAAGAAAGTGAGGGGCGTTTCAACTCTTTTACAGTTGATATTCTAGGTGGTAGATTTTTTTATGGCTGAGAAGATGTCCAAAGAGTATCAGTATACTTTTAGTTGTGACATGATAAGCTGAACGGTCTCACATTAGGTGCAGATGTTTCATCATACAGCAAAAGTTTTTTTTATTTTTTTTTTTTACTTAGCCTACATGGCATAATATTTTTTTTCCATTGTCATTTTAATAATACACAGGATCTGGTGTAACACTCCGTTGTGCTTTAAATTAGGGTGAGTGTCTTCCTGCAATGTGGGTATATAATATAATAATAATAATCATCTTTATTTATATCGTACTTTTCAGAATAAAGTTACAAAGTGCTTCACAATCAAGAGAGATAAAAGACAGACAAAGGACAGATCAATAAAGCAGAAAGATCAATGAGGCAAAGCAGTAATTCATTAGAAGTAAAATAGATTTTAAAATAAATAAAATTATATAAGTTAAAAGTAGATCCAGCCATAGGGATAAAACAAATGGATTAAATAAATAATAGAAATGTTAGCTCACAAACATCATTTTCAAGAATACGATGGCTGACCTTCCAGCTTGAAACAACCTGTTCAGCAGCTTAGAGACATCATTGTACCAACAACCAGAGACTAATGAGACTGTCCCTACACCAAGCAGTTCAGAAACCGCCTGATACAAACAATCAAAGACTTAAACAGCCTTAAAACAGCCTGCTCAGCAGTTCAGAAACCACATTGTGCCAACAATAGATGCCAATGGGATGGCTGACACTACTGGCTTGAAACAGCCCACACAGCAGTTAAGGAACCAGATTGTATCAGTAAATACTGTCCTACAAAGCCAAAGAACAGCAACTTCATGAATTGTGAAACTGAGAGACATGACTTCAGGGTTTATCTCTTTCCTGACAAAAGTATTGCTGTTACAGTAGTGGACTGTATATCATTTAATAGTATTTAAAGTGATAATCCACGAGATTCTTGTTATTCTTTATTTTGGCGACACCTTTGGTGATAAGCAGTCATTGCTTTGGTGTTTGGCACTGCATTCCCAAGCAAATCACTTCGCAAAAGTGTCAACAGCAAGGGCGAAACTTTTGTTTGAGAAGTGGGGGACACACAATTATTGTGGGACGGAAAATATGTGGCGCGCGATTTTTTCGGGCACGTGAAGAACGCACGTGCGTGAAGCTCAAATCATACCCACACGATTTCCATTTAACCATACTTTTTTTCATTAGCCATACTCCTCTCGACATGTCATTGCACAAACGCACACATCACAGAAAAAGTCTTGCATATTAATTAATCATCAACATTACACAGCAGAGAATAGTACTAAAATGTGTGCTTACCTTTCTGTTTATCTGCCAAAAATAGCTCATAAAACATATATTTCCCCGGCCTCATTTTGCCTGCTAATTTACTCCTAGCCTAGGGTCTCAGTTCTAGCTAACGTTATGTCCTATTGCAAGTAGAGTAGCGAAGAGATGGTCTGTCATCACGTCTGCTCTTCAGTT
>OMLI01032575.1:0-10069 GCA_900302605.1 Rondeletia loricata | reverse complement strand
GTGTGTGTGTGTGTGTGTGAGAGAGAGAGAGAGAGAAATGGATAAAGAGAGAGAGAGAGAGAGAGAGAGAGAGAGAGAGCAATTTCAGTCCTAAAATCTAGTGTTCTTTTGTCACATCATGATGATGTATGGCATAAAGCACAAAACACCTGCTGTTCATTTATCTGAACTGTATGATTATAAATCAGCTGTAATTTGTGAATTGAATTATGGCAGCGGTTCCAGCTCCGGTATATCACACAACTGAATCTAAAATCCATTCATCCCCACACTACATACGATCACAGCATTAACAGGAGCAAGGGAATAGGGAACAAACAGGCATAGTGACACAAATTAGATTAGCATGCCTAACATTTGTTGAAACATAATACAGCAGAAAAAGAATTGAGAAAATAAATGAAGAATGCTGCTGATGGTAATGAATGATTAAGGGCATGGATGCAGCATGATACCAGCGTTGGGCACTTCAGAGGCACTGTGGCATGACTTCACTAATGTTGATACACAGACGGTATAAAGTGGATCATATCTCTATCGTGGTTAAACAAAACATTGTTTACATCCTACTCCTGCTGACAGGGTCCTATATGGAAATTGTCACTTCGAGCTTGGCTCACGATATCCAGTGCTGCAGAAGGTCATTTATGCTTTTACTTTTTTAAGACCATAACAGAACAAACATGATGTGTGAAGGGTGGGAACAAACTCGGAATTGTTTGTGATCAAATTTTCAGGTTTTGAATTATATTTGAGATGTCAATGTTATTTCAACTGTATTTTTTAAAGAGAGGTTTGCTGAGCATACATGCTCTTTCTCAGCGCTCATTCGGTTCCAAACGTTCAGACCTGAGTGCTCAGGACAGCCACAGTCCTCCACTCCTGGCCACTGAGCAGCTCCACTAAGCACCTCATTCATTCTCATTCTCCTATGAAAACAGAACTATTTAAAAAAATAAATATTTATTTTATTTTTGGATTTTTGCTGTGTTGAAATCATATTTTTTGAGAATCAACTAATGCCAAACTACAACTGGTGTCTTGTCAAGTGTGACAATGTATTTAGTAGGGGTCACATACAGTAGAAATGGGCTTGAGCAGTAATGTGCTGACCTAGCATAGCAAAGCTAAATAAAATAAGTAGATGAGCTCATGTCTGTTCGCACTTTGTGGGCAATTGTAACACACATATTGAACAAACATTTTGAAGGAACCTGCAGGGAATATTAATTCAAGAGCAGGAAGAAGTGCAGCGGTATCCTAAAGGTTTGCCAAACCTGCTGGGAAAATCTGGCAGGGGAAAGTGACAGAGTAATGGCATCCCTTCTATCAACAGCCACCGCTGAGGTGGCCTGCAGCAAGGCGCTTAACCTCCAACAGCTCCAGTGCAGCTACTCAGCAGCCAACAATACAAAACCATAGTTGCACTGGGCAGGTCCCAGATGTGAATGTGTGTAACTGTATGAATGTGTAGCAGGCATGCTGAAAAAGAACATGCATGCATGCAACCTTTCCTGGATAGATTTAGGTCAATAGGTCATACTGTATTTACAGAGAGAATCACATGGGCAGATTTTCATAGTACCCAAATAATGTGTTTCATCTAGTGTCAGCTAACAGCTAAACCAGTTGTCTGTTACCATTATCTGCTAGGTCAGCTATCCCACAGAAATGAAGAACTTGTCTGCACCAGATTAACACACTAGTGAGGTGAATCTATTGCCTATTGGAAAACATGCCAAAATGAGAATATTAATGAATTGCATGTATATATTTATCTTCTTGAATCGAGTTTAATTTACAAATGGTAAATGGACTGCATTTATATAGTGCTTTTATCCAAAGCGCTTTACAGGTTTTTTTGCTTCACATTCACCCATTCACACACCATTGGCGGAGGCAACCACGCAGGGCGCCAGCCTGCTCAACGGGAGCAATTAGAGTTAGGTGTCTTGCTCAAGGACACTACAACAGATTTTTTCCCCAGGAGGATGTGGACTCGAACCACCAACCTTCCGGTTGCTGGGCGAGGGCTCTACCTCCTGAGCCACTGCCGCCTCTACGGCAACCTTTGCTTTTTCTGCAAAATACCAACTTTAAAACTCTAAAAACTAAAAGCGTTATCGTCTTAAGCAGTCCATTCTCTAGTGTCAGTGTGTGATTTGTTATGGTATACTAAGCATCGTCAGTCTGGTGCAAATGGGTGTCGTTGGGCTGTGTGGATTTCTGACAGGTGGTGTCACTCCTACGCAATGCTAGTCCCTCAACGCAACCAAGCAGTGCAGATGGTGTGGTGCTAGCTGTGCAAGCGAACATTTGTTGTTTTGGAGGTACTATATACCCCTATCCTTCTTCGCTTATATTATTTCATATGATTGATTATCAACTCGTTTAAAAAATAATGAAAATAATCACAAGCTCTGATATTGTGTATTATATTTACAACACATATAGGAAATAATATGATCAAAGTAATGTTGTGTAAAGACTAACAAAACAGAACAGTGAGGCTACCAACCATTGAGCAAAACATTGTTGACAACATACCTATGTAATGTGTATAAGCATGTTAGAGTTGAAAATGTGCAGTGTTACAGTATGTACATCATATCAAGAAATCTCCATGTGAAGCGTTGATGAAAATCTGACATGGGATGGCTGCAGAAATGAGTCTGCACTCGTTCCCCTCCACACCGTGCAGTCGTCATGTACAGTGCACTGTATTGAATGAGTGTTTAACAAATTCAATAAAATATTCAGGGTTCTGTGTGACAGCAGTCCTGAAAGTACACTGATGATGAGTACAATGAGAAAATATGTAAATTGATCAAATACTGTACATGTCTATCACAAAAGCCTGGGACCCTTTTTTCTAGCTACTGTCTTGGTTGTAGTAAAAAGTATTAGTTGATATAAGAGAAATAAATTCAAAGCAGTGCATTTGGTTGTCATTTGTCACAATATAACATCCATTTCTGAATATTGAAAAACCATAGCAAATGAACAATTGTAGCACACACATTTCATGACAATTCAAAGTGACGTTTATGAATGATAAATAATGAAGATTTTAATAAAATGCTGGTATGGATTCCATCAGTGTATGTCCATTAGTCAAAACCAATAGTAGACTTTGAAATCGGTTATTTCTCGACATCCTTACACAGCGTTGAATGCCCTGTGAACTATAGGAGCGAGGTCACAGCACTTAAGCACTTCAAAAGAACAAGTGAATAGTTTGTGGCATCGACCCCAAGGCAAATTTAATCTTTTCTTATTCCAAATCATTTCCAGATCATAAACAAAGGGTTTGGTTCATGTGTATATGATCACTTTTGTCCATGTGAATACTGATGGAGAGCTTGACATAAATAAACCTCAGATGTAACAACAGAAAGCCATGAATCTTGCCTTTCTGATTGTGTTTCAGTGGGCTTCAGAAATAAGTTGTATTACTATGACCAGAGGCTATATTGAAATTATGGCTATAGTTGTAATAATTGACATAAAGCACTGTAAATAATCCTTTTGATATACAACACTGCAGGTCTTCGGGAGAAGTTGGGCGTTCAGTCCATACTTTAAGATGTCCCAGGACTTCAAAGAGGTCAGAGCAGAGAGCAGTAATTTACATGAAAGTCTTTGCAAAATACGTGTTTTGTAGATAAATCCTTATCAGTGTGCATACACAAATGCACACTGTTGAGTGTGTATTCTTTTACAAAAGTCTGCACTCTTTGAATTAAAAATAATGTCCATGAGGATTTTACCATGTTATGTTCTTCACATAAAGAAGTTGTACTTTCTCATTCAAAAACAAGAATGAGACACAACAGGGTTTAAAAAACACCAGTGCATTAATTCACATAATAAAGCCAGTAGATTAAGTTGAAGAGGGAGAAGGTGCAAGGAAATATTATCCGTGACCATCTATCGATAGCATTCACATCGGTGAGGTCTGGGATTTTGATTTTGAGTTGTGAGGATCGTCTCCGCAGACGGGTTTTCTTTTGATGTGTGTTCCTGTCCAAGCTGAGGCGGCTTGACTCGCGTGGCACACTGTGCTTCCTGTACTGGATCCCTGAGTGGTCAAACACCATGGAGGAGGAGTTACGAGTCTCGCTCACACTGGTTGTGATTTCATTTCCTGCCACCTCGTTGCGGATCTCCAAGGTTGTCAGCAAAATGTTCCCCTGGGAGTCGACCTGGGCACAGCAGACAGATATAGTGTTAAAAATGGGCTGAGGGTTCAGTGAGTGATGACACCTACAGCACACATCAGGCCCGGGCAGGCATCTTCCAGGAGTCTGACAGATTACAGCTTGGGAAACAGAGAGTGGCCTTCGAAAACTGGTTTTCTGTCCCAAGAGTAAATCACTTCTCACAAATCAGCTCAAGGTTGGATTGGATGATTCCAATACATATGTCATGAGTCATGACAGTTACTGCTTCTCAGACAAATACATATAAATCATTCAGCAAGTTATTATTTGGGCAAAAATAAAGACAGAAGATATACAATATAATTATACAGTATGAGATTACAAGACATGAGAACACAGACAATGTGAAGGTCCCATATTGTAAAAACGTTCTACTGATTCGGATATTTTGCTATTAAAATTAAAATTAAGTTTATTTTCTAGGTCCATCGACTTTGGTACAAAGTTCTGAAAAAGACTGCTCTTATTCTATAATGTAAGAATAAATGAACATCCTGACATCAATTTTCGAATGCACTATAAAACTGAGCGAGACTATGCTCTTAGAAAATGTTGAAGACATCATCCACCCCACCCCACCCCAACATCCAAGTAATGATCCAAGTCAATGTTTGAGATGTGTTTAAAATGAACACAGTAGTAGGGGACATCCTGTATCAGCACAGTTCTTTGAGGAAGTAAAGCACAGAACATGGAGGTTATAATTTGAGGAACACTATCAGAAAGCCACAAATGTATGAAGACAGAAAAATTTAAAACACAATAGAGGGAAAGACAAAGTCAAAGGGGAATATACTCATATATGATGGGGGATTATGGGGGAAATGGCCAGAATGTACAGTATGGCTGGTTGAGACACTGCAACCAAGCATGTTCCTGTGTGCAATGGGGAGGGAAAACTTTGCACGGCAGCAGCAAAGTTTCAGGAGAGGTTCACAGATGTGACACAACAGCCAGTGACAGACACTCACCCCTCGTGAGTGGCGACGCCCTTGTACCTGATTGGACTGTTTAACAGACGAAGACTTGCAATTGCCTCCTTCCAGAACAGACTATCCAGGAGAAACACAAACAGAAACCCCTTCATCTGTGCTTAGGTGTTAGCAATGCCTTAAGCATCAGGAGGCAGAGAACTGATTGTAGAATCACGAAGATGTCCGACTGTATTACTTTAGATGCCTTTGATTATGAAGACCAAATAGGGCATTGTGATTATATGTGATCTGCTACTTTACACTAGCTTAGATTCAAGCTTCATTTAGGATAAAGTTTGGCTAAACTGTATTTACTTCACAAATGTGGTCTAGTAGCTCTTAATAAGACCAGGGCCCGTTGTGATAAACCTAACAGCTATGCCATTTGAAATGATCGGTCCATCATGATTCCCTGATGTATGTCCGTGGAAGTAATTCTTACCTTGGGCCCATCATATTTATTCCGGTCATTATTTGCCTTCTGTGCCTTCTCAGCCAGTTTCTTCTGCATCTGAGGGCCTTTTCCAAAGAAGATGTAGTTGACAAAGGCATACTCCAGCAGCGCCAAGAAGACGAAAACAAAGCAGCCCATCAGGTACATGTCTATAGCTTTGACGTAAGGAATCTTGGGCAGTGTCTCTCTCAAATGGGTGTTGATGGTTGTCATAGTCAGCACAGTGGTGATCCCTTAAAGAAAAAATTAAATTAGAATAATCACATTGTAAATTAGAAAACACAAATGAAAGAGTAACCATAAAAATATGCGTGGCATATTGAGCTACATATGCAGGAAAATAAGTTAAGTGACATTGCCTTTCAGCACAACCCTGATATTAAACTGATTAATAAATCATGAAACGCTTAAAGTAATAATCTGTGACATTTTCATTTAATGTCCTTTTTGCTACTCTATCGCCGATTGATGTAACACATTAGTGATTCAACCTATACCCAGTTCATGAAAGCTTCTATATTTGCTACACTTGCTATTCTAAACACTGTCAGGTAGGTCTTTCCCAGGAAAAATCCACTGCCGCACAGGAAGTGATGCAGCAAAAGTGGTTTGTTTGGAATAAACAGACAAAGCATAGCACTTAGCATAAGCATTGATAGCCATCATGCCTGAACACACAAGATTGGTACTTACAGAAACTCAAACTTCATCAACAGAAAATCCAAGGAAAAAGAAAGACTCATCACTCAGAGGAAGGTAAGCATGCTAATAAGGAAAGCGACCATCTTCAAGCCAAAAGTAGAGTGAACATTGGCTTTGCCTTTCCAAGACGGAAAATACTCAAAGATGAAAAGCGACTGAGGAGTAATGCATATGTCACTCTTTTTCTTTTGGACTGGTAGTTTTCATTATTGTTTATTAGCCACTGTCAGGTAACTTTATCATTATATTGGACCAGTTGCAGCTTGTTAGATCTATTGCTAACGTAGGTCTATTGCTAATGTTACTGTAAGCAGTCGCTGTCTTTTGTCGATATAACGTTATTATCGGTTGAGTATTAAAACATTACAGTAAAACATGGAAGACAATTAATTTAGATTCACGCATTTACACAATTATCATTACCCCCGTAACTCAATTGAATGCAGCATCTACAACAGCAGCAAGCTCATGAGGAAAAGTGTTTCTTGAAGATTGACAGAAGTGTTTGTGTTTCTTAATGATCACCTACACGCTACACTGTTAGTAAGATGCTGTCCCTGCATCTTATTCAACTAGGAGTAAAACATGTGTAATGCAAAGCCCCTTAGGGAGCTACAACTTTCACATATAAAGCTTGTGCTAATAACATTACAACACATACCTCGGTCCAACCCAGACTCTTTCAAGTGAAGACACTTTGTCATAGCCGACAACACAGAAATGAGAAAATAGATTTCGTTTTTATTGGAACATCAAGTAATCATAGGTCAGTCTGTTGATATCGCTCGTTTGTGTCACTCCGCACAGAGTGGAGTGGACACCAGCTGCCATGGTGTGAATTATTTACCAACCAATGAGTCATACCACTCAAGCTTGGAGTGAATATAATTGGGAGAAATGAAGGTCATATTCCTCCTTGATAGACCTCCAACTATGGAGGGTCTAGCTTGCCAGGCTAACAAAATGTGCCTGTCTCTTTAATTACACCTTTAATTAAAAAGTAATTTGTATAGCATTACAGGGGTGGAATAGATTGCCAACGACCCTGTCTCTAAAGTTATACCCTTAGGGATTCTATTAGCTCATTAGAGGAGAACACTAAACCTTTCTGTCAAGGTCTAACCATGAGTCATTTTCATCAGCTGCAAGTATAAATATTTCCATCAAAACTGTTCGTAACTGTTAGAACCTAAACATAATGACACTGGAGTTGGGAGTTATTCTATGATTACCTGTTCACACTGCAGGTAAAAGTGGCCCAAATCAGATTTTTTCCTCATATGTGACACAGATCTGATGTTTTTAGAACAGTGTGAACAGAAAAAAACACATAAAATCTGATATTTTCAATTCCGATTTGGACCACATTCATATGTGGTCCTAAATCCGATACATATCCGATTCATGGCCATGCGACCTCAGCCTGAACGGTCAGATCGGAATTGCTCAGTGATTAATGTGGTCCAAGTGATTTTTACGTCATTTTCCGTGGGACAGGTGACTTTGTTGTTGTTCATTTGCGCATGCGAGTCATTTCAGGACGCAGGTCCGTTCACACTGATATCGGATATTGGTCACATATGAAAATGTGTGTGAACAGCAGAGGAAAAAATCGGATATGAATCAGATATGAAAAAAATCGGATTTGAGCTGCAGTGTGAACATAGCCTAGTGTGCCATTTTGGTGATTTTATAATTTTTCCAAGTAAAAGCGTTTGCAAATGTTTGGACGACAGTTCTTGGATGACTGTTCTCAGCAAACCAAGAGCGTGGCCACCGTATGGTTTACAGCTCATATTCAATTAACACACCAAAGAAATGAACAGCAATGTAGCAATTTTCTCAATAATATGCAACATCAACACAAGCTTTATCAATCTTGATTTTGAATCTCCTGTATGGCCTGTCTATTTCTGTCTATTCAGGCTTACATAAACCCAAAATGTTGTACTGTATGTGTGGGGGTGTCAAGAGCACCGGAGTACATGGCATCGATTTCTCCATAACAAAGGAGAAAAACTTTTGGAGAGCTAAGAGGGGTTACTCAACAAACCCCAAAACATAATCAGTGAAATACTGTTGAGATTTTGTCAGTGAAAAGCAAATTCTGTAAGGGACATGCATACACAGTTAAAGCGCTGATGATCATAGACGTTATTACAAGACATCTTGTGGTTAATTACTTCAGTAGTTAATAACTTGATATTGTCTATTAAATGTCTTGTAACATTCTATCTAATCACAGTCTATAGATTATACAGCAGCGGTGAATTTCCAAGTATATTAAAGGAAAACTTAAATTTGTAGTGGATATGGCACAAACATAGACTGGCAACTGATCCATTTGTAGCATGATCTCTTGACGCCCCACTTGAAGCATAATCTTGTAGTGTTGATATATGAAGCTCGATAGGTATCCTCGCAAATTTAGCTTTGCCCAAGATTCTCATACGATGATAATGGAAGGTCCACAGAGGAGAAAAGACACCTACAGTGGGTAATCACATAGACAGTGATTGAATTTGCAGAGCACAGTAAGTGTAAATGCATTCTAACTGCATTGATCTCTCAGTGTCTCAGACAGCAGTGACGCATTATAGTAGAAAAACCAGAGTGCACTGCAGGCCTGTCCGCTAAAGAGGGCTTACCCTGACGAGGTACTTCCACATCTAGCTGCTAACCAGATCTCTCTAAATGTACTACATCCATCTTTAAAGCACAGTACACAAGACACCTGGGATTTAATGAACACTGCAATTACATACCCTCACTAACAGAGAGAGAGATACAGTACTTTTTCATGGAATGCATGAATGAGGATATTCCATTAAGGCTACTATTCTAGCAGAGATCAAAGTTAGGGAATGTATTATGTTTTGTTTTTTACAGCGGTGAACCAGGCCTCGTGTTTGTTTCAGTCCCAGAAGCCACTGGACAGTGTGGGTCACAGTTCAGTCTCCTATTATGCCATAGGACTTCCAGAAGCCCCTTTCACACAGGAAAACTGGAAGGCACACATAGCCTTGACATCATACTAAAAATAAGTACATTATTATCTTTATCTATCCAAATACTATTGATTTAAATGTGGGAAGCATTTACCAATAGCACCGTGGTTGTTTTGCCATTTGATATGGATGAAAATAGCTTTAAACTTAAGTGTCATGTCACATCACAACATACATTTTTTAAAAAGCAGATACAAATTAGCTGAACAAGCAACAAAGTTGCCTGGCTGATGAATCAACATTTCTTAAAAGAAGTTCAGGTAGTAAATCAATGATCTGCAGCTGCTCAAATAGATATTGAGAAAGGAAAATCATAGACATAGACTAACAGGTACAAAATAAAATAATAATACATGTACAAGTATAAATCCTGGAGTGGCAGATTACGATGCGATGCTGAGGAGATGTTTGTTCAGTCGCTTCTTGGAGGCCTGAATGCCACCAGATGTAATGTTACCAGTGACAGCACTAGGAAGGCTGTTCCATGTTCTTACAGCAGAGTGAAGAAAGCTTCTGTCCAGGCAGTTAGTTTTGGCCTTGGGTAATGCCAAGGCATGAGTTGGCACAGATGAGCTTGATCTTGTAGTCCGTCTGAAAACATAAGGAGGCAGGAGCAATGCCCTAAGATCTGCTGGGCTTTTAGGAGTGTGCATCTTATAGAGCACTGTTGTTGCTGCAACTGTCCTTCGATGATGTAGGCTTGTGATT
>OMLI01032572.1:0-16986 GCA_900302605.1 Rondeletia loricata | reverse complement strand
TCAGACTAAATGACCATGCCAGATGAAGCATTATGATAATCGCCAGAGTGTGTAATCTGTTATTAAATCTGACAAGACAGGCAGCTGCTGCCATACTGATTGAGAAAGACATTTGCACAGTGCCTTGGCCTCTAATCAGGCTCTGTATACATTGCATTAGTGTGCGTGCGTGCGTGCGTGCGTGCGTGCGTCTGTCCGTGTCCAAATGGATATGTCTTATTTTCTTTTAAATATATTATGTTTTAACAATCTCTTTTGTTTAATCCTGTTGCAGGCATCCATGACAGGTAGCACTCTTAGTCTGTACCTGGAGGAGAGCAAGTCTAATGAAGACTCACTGCTCCAGACTAGAATTAGTCCTATTAAGAGGGAGGGGATCCATGACGAGCCTAAGACCAAAGGCAGCCTGAACAGGTCTATTGGAGCCAGGAACATGCCACCCAGGGGAAAAGGGGACTCCTCCGACATTTTGTCCCCTACTGCCCTGGAACTGCACAAGGTAGTTTGGTTAGGGAGTAAGTTTGGAAATTAGGAATCAGAAAATAATAATTTGTGTTTCAAAACAAACACAAGATTAATTCACAGACATTTGGGTGTAAAGTTCTTGATTATTAAACTGCAATCATGGCCTGCTGAACATGGTACAAACAACACTGTCCATAGGGAATCTGCCTATTACAGCCACTGAAGTTTGCCTCCCTTACTTTGCACACTATGCCCATCAGTACAGTGTAACTGGACCCAGTGGATACCTGGCCAGTCAGGACTTGCAGTGTGTATATGACGAACAACACTGAAGAACACTCGTACAGCATTACCGCACCAGCTGCTGGTGTGTGTCGATTACCGTCTTCTAGCCACATGCTGTGACCCCAGACTGTGCCCATTTACCTCCTGAGACGTCTGTTTGTCTCCTCCATGCATCTCACTTTTGGCGCCGTGGCCTGTGATTGACTGATTGTGTTGCAATGTGTGCCTGAACACTTAACTTGGCCAGGAACGCCTAGAAAAGAGCATCTCATGGTCTTGTAATGCGGAAATAAAACATGTTTTGTGTTGACACATCTTACTTGGTATCTCTGAAAGTCATCTTGGCTTGATGCACGGTCATTTTCCACCTTAGATCTGTTGTTGGTTATGGTTAAACCTGCTCATCATGGAATAATTCGATGAGAACGATGATAGAAAGAAATGACATTGAGGCATGTGGCTGTGGATACAGTTCCTGTTTAGTATATATTTTAACCACCTGTCCACAGAATTAAAATGGCAAAGGACATAGCAATGGCTTTTTGTTTGTTTGTTTGTTATGGTGCTGTTTACTGCACTGTGTTATGGTGCTCTGTGTCCTTTTTTGTTTCTTCAAATGACTGAACTGGCGAGTAAGCATTCCTATATAGCAAGACAAATAAGTATCTCAAATCTTGAAAGGCCATGTGTAAAAAGCGTATTTTTCTCTGAATATTTTGTGATGTTCACTGTGCCCTCTGTGTTTGCAGGTGACTCTAAGGAAGGACTTTGAGAGCCGTGACTTTGGTTTCAGCGTATCTGATGGACTCCTGGAGAAAGGGGTTTATGTCAACATGATCCGTCCGGACGGCCCAGCTGACCAGGCAGGGTTGAAACCCTACGACCGCATTCTACAGGTGTTTTTTATGTCTCTAAAAGTCCATATTAAAAAAACATTCCTTGTGCTTAATTGACCAGCTGTTGAGAAGTGTGACATCAGCACATCATCCACTTCAGTACGTTCTGAACATGAATTAAGTGAATAGATTGATTTTAATCTTCCAGGTGAACCGTGCGAGGACCAGAGACTTGGACTGCTGTCTGACTGTACCCCTCATTATAGAAGCAGGAAACAGCGTGAACTTGGTCATTAGCAGGAATCCACTGGCAACGGCAGATACTGGGCCGCCTGAGGACTGTGAGGACTCCTCAAACTCAGTGTTCTGTTTTCCAGAGCACAGGACCAACAGCATCTCCCTGTGACCAAGGTCACGGATCCCAATGATAAGCTTTTGAAATACTATATCACTATGTGGCACTGAAACACCACACGTATCACGCACAGTTACGTTTGTTGTCTCGTCCCTCTTACATTTTCACACTCACATGTTCATATGTGTGTAGACACACAACGCACAGAACATCCACTCACATGCACCGACGCACACTCGCACAGAAACAGGCACACTCCCCCGGGACAGGCACACTTGCATGCGTCACTCGCCAAGATACTCACAAGTGCATGCATTCACTATTGCCGGTTTTAGTCACTGTGTTCACGTGATGCAGTCCAGAGGAGGCTCCTGCTGTGGGGCCTTCCCCACCAAAGGCAAAGCCACATGCAGAGTTATATAACAAGGGAGTCATAGCTTCTGACCTAGCCAGGACAACAACACACACGCCTCACTCAACTCTGGAGAAATTCAAACACAACACTCGCACTGCATACATTTAGTGACTTTTGCTTCAATGGGGTTTATGTTCTTACTGAAAGAACATTAACCCCATTGTGTGAAATGGATCCTCTATGGTTTCTGTCGCCACACACACACAGATGCACATACACAAGAAGATGCACATATAATGCTATATATGTGCATATACACACACACACACACACACACACACAGGGTGTTAATGGACTCAAGGTTCGAGGTATGTTGTGCTGGGTTATTATTTCAGCCATGTCTTGGCTCGCTGCCCTCCTTTCCAGGCTCCCCAGCCCCCCACACTGCCTGCCCCAGAGACGGGACAGTGCCTCCAAATAGTAGATGGAATGCTCACTGCTACTTGCCAAGTACCATAAACTATTTTAGAGCCCCTTGTATCTTAATGCCAGGAATGTTTGTGAAAACGGACTTGTCCCTTTCTGTTTTTAAATGGTTGTCACTCAGACAATACTATTGTTAAGGTATTGATAGTTGCCAGTTATACATTTTGCACAAGGTTCTTTGAAACACTATTTGCACACCTTGTTTGCCTTTTAAGTTGAACTTTTCTGTTTTTGTACACATGAGTTTGCTTTCCCTGACACTTCAATCTCTCTCTGTTATGTTCTAGAGGTCAAAGTCTCCCTTTCACTTTTTCATATTTCACTTTCATTGTCTGAGCCTGCCTGTATGTAAACATGTTTCATAAGGCAATGTACCAGAATGGCGGTAGCAGTGAGTCTATGGATTAGTGTGTGGTCTTTCACTAATGGTTCTTAAGTGAATCACATGTCTTGCCAAATGTAGGATGAAATGCCTTTCAATTTTCAATAATGAATGACTTTCTTGTTTTCTTTGGAACATATTCATACTTTAAAGGCCCAACTCCGCATATGCTTGGATTAAGTATCGGTTTGTTTTTTCTTCTCTACAGTAGCTGTTTTTCCTACCATGTCTATAAGCATGTTAAGCATGCATATGCAAACAGAAAGTTGTCACTGTTCCTGATTAAAAAAACAAAACAAACATTTTAGTAATCTCTGTCTGGCTCCAATAGAAACTTTGTGAGCGTGTTCCCTTTTTATCATGACATGTGTTTTTATAAAGCTCTTATGTAACAAGTCTGGCCTGCTTACCCAGCTGCCTCAGTGGAAATAGGATGATTTGTTTCATTTCATGTATTGGCTGATGTAAAGATGTTGTGAGATAGCAGAGTCACACTGTCCCATTTAGAACAGCCTTGGATGCTTATTAATCCTTGGGCCAGTAACCTTTTTCCACTCTGCTCTCAGGTTCATGTCTTCTATTTAATGTCATGTTGTATACAGAGGCCTATTTTTAAGGTTTCATATTTTACTCTACATTTATTTTACTGTACAGTGTCTCCCTCATGATATATTGTGCTTTATATTTTTATTTACATGCACGTGTAGTTTATGTAAGATGTGATACTGAATGTGTCTGTATATTTTTTGGTTTATCTCCACATCCTCCTTGATGTAACAATGAATATACTTAGTCAGGAATCAGTTCAAAGGAACTTGTAAGATATATAGGATATTATTTTATTTTTGTTATTTTTATTTAATTTATTTTAAATTAAGAAATGTATTTCTTTTTATGAAAATAAAGATATGAAACAATAGTTGGTTTGTTTCAACAGTGCACTGTTTAATTTGGCTCGCCCCAGATAGATTCCACACACTGACCCAGACCCATAGATTGCGTCAACACTTGTGTTTTTATTATTTATCTAAGCTAATCTAAGTAAACATGCTTTACAATACCCACAGTCCTTCTACTCTTTATACCAGAGACATGCCCGAATAAGCCAGTCCCATCTTTGTGGGTGATATGTCAATGCTGTTTCCATCTGCTGGGGGCCAGTGGATTGATGGCGGGACGGGACACCCATAAACATTTACCACAAGTGTCAATGAGCTGTCACAGGGACCGGGGGGTGGGGTGAGGGCCGGCCTTCAAAGGAAAGTAAGGTCAAATAAATAGTTTGCTATTTCAGGGCTGGATTCACATTGTATTGTGATTCGTAGAAGCAGCGCTTACTCAGAATAGACCGTATCGATCAAGGTTGAAAGGGGGCAAGCAGTTGCATAACACTAGACGCAGAACACAGTCAGGGTCCAATGGAAATCAAGCTTGGCAGTGTCTGG
Source organism: Rondeletia loricata (assembly GCA_900302605.1). Classification (NCBI taxonomy): domain Eukaryota; kingdom Metazoa; phylum Chordata; class Actinopteri; order Beryciformes; family Rondeletiidae; genus Rondeletia; species Rondeletia loricata. Next base: position 12,377 of record OMLI01032572.1, on the reverse strand, counting down.
TTAGTGGGTATAGTGTTAGTAAAAGGCAGAGACTGTACTTCTATACAGAGTCCTTGTTCTTCTGCTGACACCAAGAAGGTGCTTCCACTGTTTCATTGCATGTATCTCTCAACCAGGTAATGTATGGTCACAAGTCATCTTAAGAGTCCAGAGCTGCAATATCCTACACAAGTGATATGTAGTTGTGGTGTCATTCCTGTAGGGCTTGTGAAGACAGTTAAAAGAGTGTCTGCTGAAATTCAGTCACAAGAACTCCTCACCTATCACTTAGTCAAACTGAAATGAAAAATGACTTCTTTTTTTGTGCCTTTTTAGCTCATTCTATCATACCATACAACTATTTGAGAATTTATGCCAAAAAAATGACAAATGTATTTTTATTACAAAATGTCATTACTTTTACTTCCTCGAAAACGAAACATCTTCAGTGGTGACTTCATTGTGTACCAGGAGGCGTACATAAAAATTCCAACCAATAAAACCATCACAGATTTTTTAGCAATCCCGCCCCTCTGCCCCTCCCATCAAATAAAACTGCTTTTCACTCCCTAACTGATATCCCATTGGTTTACACTTTTGAATGATCCCTCCCCGTGTAATGTCCCGCCCCAATATCCTGTTTCAACAGGAAATACATCACATTAAGGAAGCAAGATCGTCTCAAAATGTTGTTTCATTGTGACTTTAACGCCATGGTATTGAGCTTCATCTATGTGATGAAGCAGATACTTCCATGGAGCTACTACTCTTTCATTCATACAGTGATGATTATTATGGTTAGAATAAAAAGCAAAGTTTCAAAAGATTTAAAACCTGTCAGCAGGTCATAATTTTTTCAGCCTCATAATTTGAATATTTATATTACACATCAGACACACAGTCACTCTAATTAGACAAGCAGTGCAATATGTAGTGGTGCAGAGGAATCAGGGCAGGGACATTCATATTAAAGGAATAAATGAATTGTTAACACAAATCTAAAGAAAAAGATGTTTATTTTTTATCTATTATGAAATGATGCAATGTTCATCTCAAAGGGGGAAAATGTGAGACAAAAATACTTTGGTAAATTTTCTAAGAGCACCAGATTTTTATTGACAAAGCAGCCTGTACTGTGGCGTACTCCTGTACATGCTTTGGGATAAAAATTCCACACTGATTTAGAATTTCATTTAGCAAATTGTTACTCACATGATTGAATATTGAAATAATTTTAAATTTGATAAAATAATTTTGAAAGAGCAGAGAAGGCCATTTCTTCGATGAATATTGCACACTGAAAATTTCATCCAGGTTCACAATAATTAATATTTAGAATACAAATTGCTTTTCAGAAAAATAAGTCATCAGTGATAGTGTTCATATGATGCACAGTATAAAATGGTTACAAAAAGGCAGATGTGATTTACAAACAATTAAAATTCTAAAATACAATTGCCTAAACTGAATCCAGTGGTAGTTTTGCATGATAGATATTTAACAGCATGTCTGCTATTGAAATGAACACAACGGAGAGAGCTTTCAGAATTTGTAGAAAAAAATAATGTTGTTGTTTTTACTTTTATGAGGTTAAGGTTCTCACAGATCTCACCAATAGTGAACCAGAATATTTGACGTCAAATTTTTCATTGTCTTTGCAAGGATATCCTGTAGATATATATCAAAGTTAACAATATCAAAAAGTTAGAAGCTAAAAATATTCCTCCTGAAATGTGTTGCAAATGTAATTGCAATATCTTGCAACAATAATAACAAATACTACAATAAAGGTGAAACTCAACATATAAAGTGCAAAGAGAGGTTTCAATAAATGCACTGGGATGGACTGTGTAGTCGGAGGCAGTGTACAAATACTCTTAAAATGCCACTTCCCTTTTCTCCTTTCTTGCTGTTTTTCTCCCGTCATCTTTTCAGCCTTCTTTGGAGACAGATTGCATTTCTTACAGTATTTGGCCAGGTCCTTATTTAGCAACTTAAGGGATGTCATGCAAGATTAACTATATACACTGCATATTGCCACCTAATATTCAGCCTACATTTTTTGGATATGTACTCTACCAAGAGATGTCAGTGGCTTGCTTCTGCCGCTAGCGGAGGTACATTCAATTGCAGCTCAAGACGAACAACAACAAGAGATTAGAAATGAGCTTGGGCGAGGATACTGCCACAATAACGTGAGGACGTCATCTTAGAAGTTTGCTACCTGTTACACATTTAGTTACACGTTTAGTTTACTGAATTTATAAGTGCGAATTTATCTTTTTTCTATCATACTAAAAAAGCAAATTCCTCATCTCTCCGGAATCAACAGAAAGGTAGTAAACATAGTTTACTACCTACAACATGTTCTATCTCAAAATACTGCCTAAACTGAGATCAGTGCCAACTATAGCAACAACAATGATAACAACATCAACAACGACATAGTAAAAAATAAAAAAAATAGAGAAAAAATGACAATATATAACTCTCTTAATAGAAACCAAACCAGAATATTTCTAGTGCGAGTATATAGGACAATGTAAACCTACCACTATCAAAGTTAGCAAATATGATAATAACACAGAAAGCACGTCAATCTTATTCCTCTCACAGAGAGCGCTCACATCATTGTTTCTACAACGGTGTGGGTGGGCTTGATCAAGCCATTGTTCCCATTTGGGTCCAGGGGCTGTGTTAGCTCGCTGCCCTTCAGGCTGTACTCTTTGGGGCGAGAGCTCGCGCCTCCCTTCACTGGGGCTGCCACTGCTTTGATCCTCTGTGGGATGAAAGATGACTTGAATAAACATACATGCTTATTTCACCATATATCACATCTACATTTCTGCCCTACAAAGGTAAACAGCAGTAACTCCTTTTTGTGTTTGTCAAAGGTCAAACATCATAACACAAGTTTCACTTTAACAAACATTAGACCCATAGGTGCTACTAAACATATATATACTTCTGTACCACGAATACCTTTGTCAGGACAGGAGATAATGAAGATGAAGATAATAACGAAAGTAATTTTTGTCTTGGTCTTATGCGAGCCATGCAACTGCACATTGTATGCGACAGATTTGTCACTATATACACCATATTCATACATTCTTCTCTTGGCTCAAGAGTGTAGTGAACCATAGGAGGGTTGTGTTAGCCTACCTCGATCAGGGGTCCCTCAGACTGCAAGATCTTGATGACCATCACCATGGGGATGCAGATCATGGAGGCTAGGGCCAAAGACCAGCCCAGGCCGATGGACCAGTCAGGGTACTCATACAACTTGTTGTAGGTCAAGGGCTTGTACTTCACCAGGGAGAAGACAAAGCAACTCTGGGAGACAAACACATGCTGTTTAGTACAGGATGTCTCTTTGTAATAAGTTGCATGAATGTAACCTGCCGGTGAGTTGAAGTCTAACTCAATCTCCTCTCCCTCCATATTTGTCACTCTCACTGTATACTATCCAACACGATAAAATGCCACTCCAGAAACTGCTGTTGAACTCACCATACAGAGGACGGGAGTGATGATGGTCCAGCTCCATTTCATCCAGGCATTTGGTCTGTAGCCAATCATATCCTCAATTCCATCATAGAAATTATCAACTCCTATCCAACAGAAAGAGAATAGCGAGGGTGTGAGTAATAGTATACATTTCTGCAGCGTTGGCCAGCATAATGAATATTGTATGACAAGACACCATCGATTTGGAAGCAGTTCCACCTTTGTCGACTGACCCTCATATCTACCTTTGGAAATGAGCAGTTTGTGCCCCATCACTTTCTGTCTGCCCTAAACTGCAGCATAAGTTTCCATGTGGTCACATATCATGGTATAAACAATCTCTCCATTGTCTGTCATGAAATAGATCCAGGTTTGACTCGAATACGAGTGGTAGCTCCTAGTAAGCTCCTATGTGATATTGCCTCATTCAAAAGTCAGTATGCATAATAGCAACTATTATACTAGTGATCAAATAATGCGTCCAAAAGTGGCATCTAGGACACAGAGCCTTCGTTCTCCTCCACCGAAAGGTCACTGTGAAGAGGTGCTGCTGCACGCCCACAACGCCTGTGCCAGACGCCAGTTGAAGTTATTTACTATTGACATGGAAAGAACCACAAGGGCACCTTTGTTTACCACCATGGAGATCATTTGTGTTGTTTTTAACTGTCTGGGATCATTACTTTGACTAATGACACGCTTTGCAGTAACTTGTTACAAAGCCGAGTCGTTTCACTTACCATAAACCCAGGCTACAGCGATACATTCAAAGAATGCAACCCACAAAAGGCACACACCACTGGCTGCATAGTAGTCAAAGAGTTGAAACACATACATGCCACCCTGAAAGGAGAGAAAACAGCATAAATTACTTCTCAGACATGTACAGAGAGAAAGAAAGTCACAGAGAAAGCAGGGGAAAGCAGAGTGAGTGGGGGTGTCGGTAGGGAAAAGTGGGGGAGAGTGATACACAAGAATGCGGGCACACTGCCAACGGTGGCAGAGTTCAACAGGTGCCGAGATGTCATTGAAGTACTGTTAATTGCTAAACGGAAAACGGCATTCCGAATTGTTCCATTCATGATGTCAAACACACAGGATGTGTGAGTGGCGAGTCTGGTAGAAAACCATATTTGGTCGTAACAATGCAGCAGCCAAAAGGCAAGTGGAAAGTCTGTGGCGTTATCTCTTGTGTTGATCCGAAGACATCAGCTCTCTTTTTTTCTTTTCTAAACAGGATAAGCAGAAGTAACAGTGCGGAGGCTCACTGAAGTTACTGTTGGTGAACTTACTTTCGTTACCATGGTAAGTCCCAGGAGATAGCTTATGCAACACACGACAGCTATAAAGATCTCTCGCCGGTAACCCTTCCTTAGGAGGGATGGATACAGATCCACAATGGAGGTGATCTGTCCTTCCACTTCAACAAACTGTAGGGACAAAAGCAACCATTAAGTTCTCAGAGGAGAAATATAAAAGTAAATGTCTCTTTCTCTCTACATGCAGTTCTCGTTTTGCCTCTACAAAGCAGTGATTAGAGAATGAGTGCTGTCTTTGTTGGGCAGTAATCAGACAGAACACTGGCTCTTGCTAGCAAGATGCAACAGTAACAAAACAACAGTGAGTCTCTGTCTCTCTCTCTCTCTGTCTGTCTGTCTTGCCTCTGTCTTTCTCTCTCTTCCTCTCTCTCTCTTTCTCCTGTCCCACTTCATTGCCTCTTACACAGTCCATGCTATAAGCTGAATAATTCAATACCATACGGCTCTGATCTAGCAAAGTATAGTGTCTTTATGAGCATGCACCAAGAACATGTGTTTTTTTATTTTTTTTGCACAAAATCAGACAAACACGCCTCACACAGCAATGGCATGTATGTGTGAGCGATGATAACAATATTGTATTCAGCACTACTAATCTGCATGAAATGTATGGTCCAAAATGCGCCACACACACAAGTTCCATTTTGGGCCATGAGAGTAAAAGAGACCTTTCATTTACAGTAAAACATATTTACATGCGCTCAAATTTAGAGCATCATCCTGATCTCACATTTGGCTGAGATGAGTAGTTGGCCATGTGCAGGACTGAGTTAGCACAAGAGTAGAATTACACTTGGAAGCAGGAAATGTGATAGCAGGAGAACCCCCCTGGTGTACACTTGTGTTTTGTCTCTATCTTGTTTTAATCAAGGTTCTGTACTGGTGAGTGAACCTCGAAATCAAAGCTAGATGGCTAGCGTGTACGCTATAATATCTGCCAACTGAAATGTAGCACTCGTTCATTCACTTCTCAAAACATCATTCATGGCATTAGAAGATCTTAAAGGGCAGCGTTCAGCGATCCTCACACACTGTAGTTAAGTGTGGTAGTAAAATACCTCTGTGGGAATAGGCCGGTTTTAAAATACTGTAAAGACTGTCGGGCTGCTTTTCTTGTCTGTCAGTTATCTGAGACCTTGGAGGTGTCAGATGAGGATCAGAGAGGCACTAAATCTGTTTTACACATTGGGTCTGACGGGAGCCCCCTACACTAACCCGGAGGCCCAAGGGACCTGGGGAGTGTCTATGTAAAGCCAATGGGCGCTATACCAACCAAATATTCTGTACATAGCATAATACTACACTCATTGTGAAAATACTGACCTGACTGTCGAGGCCCAGAAGCAGCAGCATGATAAAGAAGAGGACAGCCCAGAAGGTAGGCAGCGGCATCATGGACACAGCCTTAGGGTAGGCGATGAAGGCCAAGCCGGGACCTGGAAGGAGAAGAGAGAGGGGATGGGGAGAAGGGGCAGAGGACAGAATTAACCTATTGTCCGATTTCAGCTTGGACGACATAAGGGGATCGAAAAGATAGCGTAAATACTGTGCTAGAGAGGCTCAGCAGGGACTGGCACTGCCAATATTCTACAGGAAATATATTCACATTCATTACTCATATTGTCTACAGGAAATGTATTCTAACATGGCCAACCAAAAGCTGCCTGGTGGTTGGCCCTATGTGTTGAGTGGCTATGAGGAAAAACGTCCCCAAAGAGGACGAAAAAAAAAAGGCTACTCGCACTGTTTTGTCATGCTCTAGTACCTTGTACATGTTTACTTGCAGGACAAATATTAACAAAGCAGATGAGGGTTTTAGCAAAGCCATGACCTAATTCAACAAGATGTAATAAGAGCATCAGACACAAAGTCAGCAATCACATAAACTAGAGACTGAATCGTACAGCTGAGCAAAACGCATGCAATTACTCAATAACACAATATGCTTTCATTTATGAATGTTGTTCCTGTATTATGATGAAATATCATGGCAAACAAATGAATAAAGAATATGTACACATTAACATGCCATTTCAGCGTTACTGTATTTCTGCGTGTATACCTGTCATTGTCATGCAGTCATAGTGTAGTATAATTTTACATCGTAAGATTCAAGATTCCGGTAAAGATAGCAAGAGTTTAATTTTGACTGAACAGAGCGAGCATGCTGAAAGAAGATGCATCTCCTTCAAAGTCCACATAGAATATCAAGGAAGGCAGAAACAGAACCAATGGCGTCCACCTCAGGAGATCCACAGCTTGTTACAGAACTGGGCTTACAGTGCAATGCTGTTGGTCAGAAATAAAAATAGTGTTTCATCATAAAGTATGCTGTGCTCACTGAACACTATTTTTATTTCTGACCAACAGGACACTATAAAGAGTGCCACTTTTGCTCTTTTGCAACAGATTGCAGAGAATACTGTGGTATTGTTAGCTGGATACAGTAAATCCTCATGGTGCCAATCTTCTTATGAATGTCCCCTCGTCAAAGGATGTAAAGCTACTGAATGACATGGTCAACTTGAATGTGGGACATGAGGACACCGGGTGCCTTTGAGCACAGGCGGCTGTGCATGGTGCACCTGTAATAATGATGAAGACCCAGTGCGGGAGCTCTTTAACCCTGCAGTTCATTGTGCAGCGGTGGCTAAAACGCACAGCACTTGACCAATGCAATCTAATCTGTCCTCAGAACAGGTGGAACATAGATCATACCGAAGCAACAATTCTGTTTCTTTGAGGCTTTTATTCAAGGAGTGTGCAATTGCCGATACCTCTACATTTCAGCATCATCGTTTCCGAAACGTAATGTTTTTTTCTCCCCTCAGTTAAAATTTGGTGTTGTTTCCAATTGTCTTTTTCTTGTCTTTGTTTGGCAGCAGTGCCCACCATCACTGCTACCATCACCTTGGACCCTCATACCTGACTCTGCCACATCGGCAATGTCCACCCCTTGCTCTTGTGCCATGAAGCCCAGGACGGAAAATATTGCGAAGCCAGACACAAAACTGGTACCGCTGTTGAGGCCTCCCAGCAGCAAACAGTCCCTATGTCACACATATGTCATGGAGGTTTTGTTAATTAACACAAGCGGAACCGAAGTTCCCATTTTTTTCACGCATCCGTCTCTGACACGTGTTGCTGTCACTACTACAGCCCCACTTCCAACTCACCTGTAGCAGTTGTATTTGTATTTGTTGTAGCTCCCCAGAGATGTCATGGCCCCCAGGCAAATGGCATAGGAGAAGAAAATCTGGGTTCCCGCATCAATCCAGACCTGAGGTGATAGCAGTGAAAGTAGATGCAAAGAGGCAGAGTTCAATGTCTGTTTGTTAAGCAAGTCCCTACAGAGATCTTTATTAGCAATTGGTTTTCACAGTGTTTTTACATCTTACATCTTACGCAATGAGATTTGGGGTTACATTTAATTTACTACTTTGGAAATGTTATCATGAGCTCTTTATAGTCTGCTGATCAAATGTAGAGATGATTGCTCACACTGGGAAAACAAGATCTTGATTAAACATATTGCGACCACTAATCAAATTGAATTGCAATGCAGTAACAGTCACAACGCTTTCCACAACAGCAAGGCTTTTGCTAAGACTCATGCCTAAACAGAAAACATCAAAAATAGCTAATTTAATTTACGTGATGTTAGATACGGAACCCTTAGCTCTTGAGCAGAATGTAATGGTGAAATTCCAGTAATCTTATTGGAAACTTCATGAATCGCATGTACTGTATAAGGCATAGTTAAAACTCATTGCCTCAATATTTCCACAGGACGCACTCAATCTAATTGAGTTATGTAACAAAAAAGAACAGAGGAATCCTTGGGAGCCTTGCATTTAAAACTCTGAAAATTGATATAGATTTTTCCACCTGGAGACAGAGACGTGATAGATACATTGGTAAGGGGATATTTGGGCTGAGTAGGGGGCTGTGATAGAGAAAAGAGGAAGAGGATTGGGGAAGTATTGAGTTTTAGATCCTACCTCTGGATCCCGCAGGCGGCTCAGGTCAGGGTACAGGTAAAATTTGATCCCTTCAGCTGCCCCAGGCAGGGTCACCCCACGCACCAGCAGCACAATCAGCATGACAAATGGGAAAGTTGCCGTTATGTACACCACCTAGACAGGACAAAGCCATTATTAGCCAAATTCAAGATTTAATAAGAAGTATATTTATTTATTTATGTATTTTAATTGTAAGGGACCATGTACAATATTAAACATAAATGTTACCATTTGATGCATTGTACCAGAGTTAGCCTAAGGCTCATTTTCATCTGCAGTCCCAACTTATATATATATATAAACGTATAGACTATAAGTCATATAGACTTGCATTTGACTCTCCCTGTGGTCAAAACCTTTCCTCTCTAATTTGTCATTTCTGCCACTGATTACCTGCAAACTGTTTTTTGTTCACTGATCATGTACTGATATGATGAATTCAGTGTTGTTAGTTATTGTTTACTACCAATTGGTCACACACTGAATACAAAAACTGCACCATCAGGTAAGAAGTAGCCATAAACATGACAAAAAAGTATAGGTGCTCTGTGAATCAGTGGACTATGGTGCATACCATAAAGTCGTGATGTGGGTTTGAGTTTGACTAATGACCTAGAGTGCATGGCATCCCCTCTCTCCACTTCCCTTCCTGTCACACTCCACTAGGTTATCCAATATAGCACAAAAACTAAAAGTTAAGCAGTTTGCTCACTTTCTGAATTGATATGCGTTTAAGGATAAGGTCTAAGAGTAAAGATTTAAGGCACACTTTTTACAACAATAAACCTTGTGTTTAAATAAGGAAAATAAACCACAAATAGGTCTTTATTAAGCAGTTCACAAAGGAGAAAGTTGATCAGTTTCCTCGCAAGCCACAGAGTTCTCTCATGTGGTTTCTCCAGTGTGTTGGCTCTGGCCCAGAGACTGTCCCGCTAACAGAAATAGAGAGAGGACTAAGGGGCTGCAGTCAACTGTATACAGTCGACAGTGAGTCTGGCCAAAACGTAACATCCAGTACAGTGCAGCAGCTTGTGCCTCTAAATCAAACAAATTAACTTGGCCTCCAGACATATAGGTTTTCTGCAAGCAACAGTGTTTCATCACTGGCTTGTCAGGGTAAAGCAAAGGCCAACCAGCATCCAGGCAACACAACAAAGCACAGGATGTTTCTACACCACAGCACTCACTTTCCCAGTGGACTTGACTCCCTTCCAGATGCAAAAGAAGCAGATAACCCACACTGCCAGGAGACACAGGGCCAGGTCCCACTTCAGGGGCCCTATGTCCTCGATCCCAGAGGAGATGCTCAGGACGTTGCGTCTACAGAGGACAGAGACCCACATAACAGGGTTAATGGAAGCCTGTGGGAGCAGGCAGCCTCAAAGCACAGACAGACTCAGAACAAGTTATGTTTCACAATTTCAAAAACATCACAGAAAGTAGGTCCTGTGATATCTAACAGTCCCGGACCAGGAACAATGGGTTCATTATCAGAGAGGCTAATTAAAAATAAAGGTACACAAAAGTGGAAAGTAAACAGGCACACGGCTGTTGCCATTCTGTGCCGTCCTGAGCTCCGGTTTTCATTGGCCACCTTTGTTCTGGCTTGTCCAGGGATTGGATATATTATTCCTTATCTTAAAGAGAATGTGGAAAGGATATTTGAGAATGTTCTCGTTTAGTTCTTTGAAGCTGGAAGCTCTAAGTGTATCATGCTTAAACACTTCATATACCATAGATCCTGATGAATTGTCATCATCAAATGCTAACATGCAACATAAAAAGTGGGTGAGAAAGGATTTGGATTCCCAGTTGGTGTTTTAGTTGGACACTGCTTTGATTTGGATAATAACCAGTATCCACCATTTGGATAATAACCTTTCTAAATACAGATATGTCCATGGGACTGAAGTCAATCCAATGTCAGAGAACTGAAAGTTCTTATAAAAGTGAACTGTGCCTTTTACAGGAAATGTGGCCCCATTCAAACATACTGTATTTAGGCAAGCAAGGTAAAGGGGCAGTATTACTGCTGTATATTTGTTTATGTGTATGTCGCTGCCGTGTGCACAAGCGTGTATATTACACCTCTAGTGTGTGTGTGTGTGTGTGTGTGTGTGTGGAGCTGGCTCTGTGGTCAGTGAGTACTCACTCCCAGAACTCAGTGACAGGGGAGGTAAAGTTGGTGACATTGGCTGCTAGCCAAAGGGTCTTGTTCTTGCGGACTGTGTCCTCTATACAGTTTTCTGTGTTCCAGGGCTGCTTGCATTTTGCCCAGGGGAGCTCAGGCTGAAAGCACTGAAACAGGTAGTAGAGTCCCCAGGCCAAGATCACAATGTAGTAGATGTTCAGTAGAGATACAATCACGATGGAGGCGTAGCCAATACCTGGACACAAGAAAGAGAAAGGGTAGATTTAACTATCAGTTCACAAAAGATACCCTTATGAATTTCCTTTCTGCTGTAATTAATTAATTAATTAATGAAACTGCTGGACGAGCAATAGAGCTGAATGACAGTGATGTGGAAAGAGGCTAACGAACAACCTTAGCTATCAGCGTGGAGCAGACACACCATGGGAAAAACTAAACCACTGCCCTTGCTCTGATTCACAGTCATAAGAATTGAAACCAGTGCATATCCACCAATATAGATAATGACTCTTTCAGTTCGTATTTCAAAAAAGGGAAACTTCCCTAGCTCGAGCCCATCTTCTGTAATAATGACCTTAGTGTTTGTATGCTATTTTTAGATGACTTTGGTACGAACCTGGACACAGAGATCCCCCGTACTCTTCCACTCCTCATGAGTATTTTTAAACTCGCCACCTCTATTGACCTCCCCTTCTCCCCCTCCTCATTCCACATGCAAACTGATAGACAAGGCAGTCCTGTGACAGGGGTGGGTGTGTGTGTGTGTGTGTGTGTGTGTGTGTGTGTGTGTGTGTGTGTGTGTGTGTGTGTGTGTGTGTGTGTGGTATGTGAGAGCGTTGTGTGTGGTGAGGGACGTCATGCTCTCTCCGTGTAATAAAATCACTGTGGACAAACAATGGCAACTTGCGGCAGGTGTGGCATCACAAGGGGTCAGGTAGTAGAGGGGTGCTACAATCCCATACAGGATTGGCTGCCACATCACAAAATGGCCGCCGTCGCACACACTACATCTCCCAGAATGCCTCACCACTCACACAGGTGTAGGTGCGTAAGCCACCTAATTGAATCAGATGCTAAAGGCTGGCGCACACTAGAGGATTTTCAAATCTTAACCGATTCAAAAAACGTGGGAGACCACAGACATAACGATAGATTTAACCGATTTTTTCTATTTTAATCGTAAGAACGCACACACCAGACGATTCAGTCAAGACGCAGGACCACACACTTGGCGTTTATACAAACGATTTCATAGTGGAGATTCCAGGGACTTGGGATCTCGCAGAAACTCGCGTGATCAAACGTGACTTCAGAGCAAAACAAACGACCGTCGTCGTCAGCTGGTTGCACTTGTGTGTGCAATGTTTTGCACCGAGAAACAAGCGGTGGGGGGGT
>OMLI01032571.1:0-18052 GCA_900302605.1 Rondeletia loricata | reverse complement strand
ATGTGTTTGGGAAAGTGCAACCAACTTCTAAGACTGAGCTTTGGAGGTGTTTACAAGAAGCATTGAAAAATATCCCTGCAGATTTCTTTGAAAAACTCAAAGCAAGTCTCCCGAAAAGAATGGAAGCTGTAATAAAGGCAAAAGGGTGGACACACTAAATACTGAAACATTTGCTGTTATATTTAGTTGTGGAGGCTTTTGTGTTAAATATATGTTTCCTGCTTTTTTTTCTGACACTGAAAAATGAATTCCTTGCACTTAATGGCCATTGCTCTCAAAATGCTGTTTCATTGTGACTTTAAAAGTGCACAAGGCAATTTCACACGTTGGCAGCCCCAAAATATGTTTGAATTTTGGGGACTTCAGCACCCAGAAATCATGTAACATGATGTCACTTCTCAGACCTAAATGTATCCTTCTTATTGGCTGGTGGGGGGTGGAGATTGTGAAGAAAATATTTTCGCAGCAGGTTCAGCCATCGTTGATGAGTATTTGGTCGCTGCAAGTTTTGTATTTCTCTCTTAAACTGTGATTTGTCACTTCCTGTGCACCGAGAATATTTATTGCCAGCAACCATACCCAACACAAAAATAATGAATAATGATTTGGGGAAATACAGCGAATCTACAACGTCTCAATTAGGGGCTATGGATGCTCTTCTCTGTTGTAGCCCCACTTTGTGATTTAGACTTAGACGAGAGTATTTTTACATAAAAATCTTGCCTAGTGCAGCTTTAAAGATAAAATGTAAATATTTCCAGTGATACTAAATGCATGCATATTGGTACATTTGTAAGGGTCCTGGAATCACATCTGTATGGCAATGCTATTTGTTGCTGCACAGACATTGATCTGGGAGCTGGACACAGCCAGTTGCCCATCACTGGGCTTCCAGCACACTGCTTATGCAGCGCACATGTCTGTACATAGGCTACAGTATCCTGTGCCAAAACTCTGTCCCCTCTGCTACAGAGGCGTCAATTCTGTTCAACACTCACCAACCAATAAAATGCCCTGCAGCTGGATGTGTGACTCCTTATTAATCAGAATGACAGGATCAATATCTAGCCTCACTCAATGTGCACGCATGCTAGTCAGAGGTCTGAGACAACATGCCGTAGGTCACTGTCTTTGAGACACACTATGACCCAGTGTGACAGAGGGTCCATCTGTCTTTGAGAGACATCATGACCCAATGTGACAGAGGGTCCATCTGGCTTTGAGACACATCATGATCCAGTGTGACAGAGGGTCCATCTGGCTTTGCATATGAGAAAAGTGCCAGTGTTTTCTTATAATGCCATGCTGTTGCTAATATTATAGAAATCTTTGCATTGGGGAGAAGATATGTGTTTCTAGATGAGTACAGATTCTGTCCTGTCCCACGGTGACATATAGACCCAAGCTCTCTGCTTCCCTAGTTCATCTGCTGCCTCAATCTATGGAAAATAAGTTAACATGAGTCATTAGAAAACATAATTTATAGCATATTACATACATAGAAGCGCTGCTTATACAACAATGTGATTTATTATAAAATGCCATAGTATGTGTTGTCTTATGAATATAAAACAGATTTAGCTATATAGTATATTGTGTATCTCCGTACATCACTGTATCGCAGCAGTCAATGCAAAATTAAGAACCCAGAAGTTCGTTCTCCCATCGTGTGATTATCTAAATTCATTTGCATACAAGATGAGGATTATAGGAGGGGTGTGAAAAATTGTAGCTAAAATGTGAAGATTTATAATGAAAGTTACATTTTCTCAATAATACAATGTCATTCTTTACCACTTCTTCCAAGTCTCTGACAGACGGAGTCTTTTCTTCTTGGTTGCCTGGCATCTGGAGGTCTTGGTTAGAGCTCACACTTGTGGGGATTAAAACTGTTGTTATGGTTCCATGCTGTCCATGGTGTTGCCTGGGAATGTGAGCAGTTGTCACATATCTTTGCATCCTTTGAGGGATTGCCACGCGACCCAGCAGCAGGCAGACGTCCTCTGATCTGATCCGTTTCTGGGCTGAGCTAAGTTTAGAGGCCTGCAGAGAGTGACCTGAGAGGATTTCTGGGCGAGGCAGAGAAATGGAGGCCTCTGCTGCTGTATTGGCTGTGGCGTGCAGGGTCAGTGTATTATTAGGCCTGGCACGGGACTAAAGTTTGCACACACTCTACGTATTCAGCTTGGTCTCTGGCTTGACCTCAGTTAACTGAGCACTACTATTGGTCTGTATGTGCCCTCAAAATGTGAGGCTTTCCTCATATTCTTACTTCTGGAATGTTTCTGGAAATTGAAAAGTAAGTTAGTAATAACTTAGTTAGTAATACTGTTTTGATTTATTTATCTTATCTTATGCATTGTTTCCCAACTTTAAGAGGCATCAGTGAGAGAAGTAAATGAAGCCTATTTTCTAAATCTGTTATGCACTGGAATGAATGTGATGGAATGTGAGTGTGTGAATTCTGCATGGAGCTATTTTCACTTCTGCAGATGTCCTCCTTGTTGTGTAATCACTGGGAGGAGGTGGTCATGGCTAAATGTCTGGATACTGTCTAATGAGTCTCTCTTCTGATGCATCAAAACCATGTCTGCCTATTAAGTCCCTTGGCTATGTAGCATGGTGGCAGTGCTTAGGGAAATGGTAAATTCAGACTGTAAAAACAATTATTTTCCATGACAAATTGTCCAACTCAGAAAACTAAAAGTCAAGTTGGAGCTGATGAAATAGAGCAAATATGAGCACTCCTTTGACACATGTTGTCATCAGCGGATGATACCTATGGCCCTTTGTGGGCTAAAGAGGACAGAGGGGACTGCTGAGTTGCTCTATATCCGCCCTTTTGTAATGAACTTTCTCAAGAGAAATTTGCCAGCAACTATGTGATGAGTCAAAATTATGATGTCTCATAAATTGTATTACAAACCCTATAACAATTTGAAGCATCATGAAAATGAAGTTTATGCTTCTACTTCAAATATACATGGTGAGGCGGAATACTCTTATAAACTCAATCACATGCTTCTTTGATGAAAAAGGCATATGCCTATCAGCAGTGCTACTGAGATTGAGAAACATCCCACATTGCTTTATTCTTAGCATCTGTTCACAAAGTGGAAGTGAAGTGATATTCCTTACATAGAGTTGTCTTGGAAGTTAATCGTCAACTCAACTAACATTAAATTTATCAGTTTTGCACCCTGAAATAATGTTGATCTAACATTGAAAATTGATTGACACCGACACAAAACTCATTATTAAGGCATATTGTGATTATTCCTCTCAAAATGTTAATACAATTCTATTTTAATTAATGTCTGGTTGAAAGAGGTTTTATTTCCTTTTCCTGAGTTGGTGACTTGTTAGCTGAAAACCAAGTCTCAGATTGAAAGGAGCTGAGACTGAGAAGGTATTTTACTGGTAAGTCACCATAGAATCCTACTGCACCTGAAGCAGGGTTAGTTTTATATTGTTTAAATGTAAATTTGATGTTATATCAGTGATTTAATTTGTCAATACATTTTAAATGTTGGATCAACATTATTTCAGGGTGCAAAACTGAATCAATGCTATATTTCAGTGTTGATTGGTGTGGTTCAGATTAGGACAGAGCAGCATGGAAACGTACAACTCATCAGAATCCAGTAATGCACAACATTCCCTCATCTCAACTCAACTGTGACTCCCGTCTAAGTCGGCTACTGCTAATGCTGAGTGACTGAAGTATGTACTCATGCCTGCACCACGGTTAGCATGCATTATATACTGAATATTTCATGAAATGACTCAGGGTGGCCTGATGACGAAGCCACTCCTGTAAAACTCATTGAAAGCCTGTGCAAAGTCTGACAGTTCCCTGCTGCTTACATAATGCTTTTCCACAGCTCTGTCAGCTCTTTATATCTCCTCAAACCACTAACATATCACACATCATTACATAAAAATAAAAAAAAGCTACATCTGGTTGAATATTTATATTGAGCTATTGTAAAAATGAATGTTCAGACTTACTAGTCATTGCAACATTGTGATTATATTTTTCCTTTCACTATATCCTTTCACTGTATATTTTTTAGTTGGTTGGAATTTATTAATTCACATACTGTAATCCCATCAAAGAAAACAAGGTAGGCGCCCTAATCTATTTGAAATGCATAATGCATAAACTTGTGCGTGAAATGAGATGCTCCAGCATTTATTGCCATAGTTAATCATATTTAGCTGAGTTCAGTATCTGTGAAAATTGTGATTATGTCCTCAATTGATCAGCTAACTGTTTTTCAGAATTGCACTGGGAGATGTCACTCAGTATATCAGAGTACTTTCCATAGAGGAGGGGGCAGGTAATGAAGCTCGGCCTTATACTCCTCTGAGGAACACAGCAATACATCAACCTCTGTCCACACATTACACATCAGTAATATATACTGTAACTATTCAGATGGAGAATACATACTGGTGTACAGATAGAGATCTTCTCATGTTCAGTGCTTATCAGAAGCATGCACCCTCTGTGATCTTCAATGTCAAATTGAGGCAGCTTATTCGCTATTTTATTGGAATCCCAGCCTGTCATTAGAAGTGCGGCAGACAGGCGCTGGGAGCAAATAAACAGGTTGGCAATGTGCTTACAGTTCAGTGTACTCCTGGCACACCTGCTCTTTAACTAGAGCCCTCAAATTACCACTGCTCAAACGGCCCACCTTAGACAGAGACAGAAAAACAGAATAATGTGTAGTTTGGAAAGGAGGTGTCACTGAGGAGTGCAGGGGCGGGTTGGCTCTGATTGCAGAGTGGGAATGTTTAATCTTGGGGAATATTTAGCCTGGGGAACAGCTGCACTCATCTATTGTTGTTGGCTCCTAATTTGAAAAAAAAAAAGAATTGAAACCAGGTGAAATGTACCATCTGGGCAGAGGGATACTCATATTAGAAATAAAGACAGTCTAGCCTATGCCATCAGTCAAAGGAAAAATCTTGCACCAGTATACACTGTTTTTTCCCCTGAATGCCAAGACGGATATGACAGATAGATGACATAGCTATAACTGAGCAAGATCCAATCACATGCACATCACCCATGGACAGCACAGTTTATCGAAGTATAATCAGCTCAACTGAAATCATTGCATTCATGTGCTTTCCTTGAGATGTAGTGGAAGAGACTGTAAAGAAATGAACTGCACATGCTAATACATTTTTTTATTTCATGTTGTAATTAATCAAATTGTAAAATGCCACTTGATGGAAAGAGTGGCTCCAACTACTAATATCCTACCCATGCATGAAGCTGCATGTGTATGTTTTTTTTGGTGACATTTCTGTTACATCACAAGCTTGTCAAATTAGGAGGTAAAAGGAAAGCAACATTACAGATAATTTTGCTTAAAAAAAATACTTACAATGTTATGTAAATTCTAATGTTTATAAGGTGGTAAAATCACATTTGACATGTTTCCATGTGACATTAGACATTGTGATCTGTTTGAAGCAGCCTATTCCACATAGCTGAGTGGCTCTAACCTTTCTTTAGATGAAATTGACAGTGCATATTGTTATAGGCCGACTTTGTTCGCTCAGTGTGAACAGTGTGGTGACAACAACAGTGTTTCTTGGGGGGGTGAGAGTGAGACCTGAATGGAGAGGCGAACTTAATCGCGGTGTTGCCAAGGTAACGTAGAACATGACACTGCAGTGAGAGTCGGTGAATGAGGTGAACAGTCAGGCAGTGCTGTAACAGGAGAGCCCATAGTAGTTACCTGTAGTTACCTGTAGCCTATCAGCTCAGCAGCAGAGGGGACGGGTTGGGAATTCATGTAGAATTACAGTAGCATCAAGTTTTCCAGAAAAGCGTCAGAGCTATTTTTAGTTGCACTGAGGCCTTGCATGGGTTGAAATTCATCTATATGGAGGAGGAAATGTTTCACACATCACCACTGTTGTTACATTGATCTTGTCAGTGAAATATGGCCCAAAAAAAAAAACACACGTTTGAAATTCCTATTTTGAATACATGGTTCATGTGAGAGCTTCTCACAATCTAGGTGAATTGTGAAGGCTTTTGTGGCAGTTTGATGAAACTAAATTGTTCAGATAAAAATAAAAATAAATCGTTCTGCATGTTGATGCAAAATGTATTTTAACACATTCCTTTCTTACTTCAAATTAACATTTTAAACAAACAAAAAAAAACACCCCAAGGTCAAGAGCCATATGGGTGTGGCATTCTGTCATCTTAAGAAATATTTCATCTGCTTCAACTGTCTTTACTGATCAAGCTAAATCATATTGGGAAATGGGCACACCAGTAACGTCCATCATCGACTCCAGTCCTCTGGTTGGGTGACGAGAGCGAGATATTCATGTTTATAGAGTGCTGTCTTTAGCTAGTCTAACACATGGCCAAATACCCAGCAGCGGTATGATGGGATTATGAGTGTCCCACATTGTACCAGAGCTTCTTCCGAGCAGCTGTCTCATGGTCCATGAGATCCTGTGAGGCTATGAAGGTCACATCCACAGCCTTTCATAGTACACCTCACATTCTGACCAAGGAGAAGGGGGCATTAAGGCATGGTGCCAAGGGCGGGGCTCTGTTACCTCGAGGCCGGAGGCGCTGCATATGCCAGTGATTAAGACTACCATTCCAAGGCATGGTAATAAGATGCAACTGCTGCTCTTCAGCTTTTTACTGACGGCAGCATCTGCGCAGGCCACCCTGCAGCTAGAGGGTTAGATTAAAGGAGATAACAGAAGAGATCCTTGGTGATTTCTCATGTAATTCACATGTCACTTTTAATAAACTTCATGAAGTCTTTTTTTTTTTAACCTGTTTACCATCTCCTTTGCTTCTTGTTGATCCTAATATCCCTTTGTAAAGCTTAAAAGGCAGTGGCATGGTTGTTGTAGGTTGGGATGTGTGGTAGAGTGGAGATGGATGTGGTCAGACTAAACAAGATGCCCAAGACAACAGTTTTGAAAAAGAAAAGGTCGTTTATTCACAATGGCCAATGGAGTGACACTTGTTTGAACGACATTTAAATGAATCTGCTAATGGCCTACATTTAGTTTGACATTGGTAATTTATTCATATTTTCAGTGCATAAAAATCAGAGTTCAGTGATGACTCAAGTTAAATCACCTGCCAAGATGGGTACAATTTAGAATACATGGTTGAGAGAACAAGCCCATCAGAGGCTGAAGGACAGCTAACAATAATGGCATATCTTTTCACAGGTTACTGAATATGGGGTGCCATTTAACACGGTTTGCTGATTGCTTTATAATTTGTATAGCTTAAATATAGTTTTGCAATTGGCATGCACCACTTGTCTATGTGGCTAAGCATTATACCTGAACCTTTTAAGAAGTCTTTAAGAGTTTTTTTCAAAACATTTTAGGACATTACTATGGCTATAAAAATATACTAATGTTATGGCAAGGGCATTAATTACTATATGTAGTATTCCTAGACCTCTAGTCAAGTATAAAAGGAACTCTCTGGCTCACTAATCTCAACCTTGGTGAAAGTGGGGTACGTGTGTTCATGCATTGCATGAACCATGTCACCATTAATGGCATTGTGTTATCTTGCATGAATAATGGCTGTGTAAAGCTTGATATTGATACACTAATGCTCATGTCACTTCCAGATCCTCTTCTGCAAGGAGGAACATTTTATTTTGAGAGTATACTGTGTGTCATGATGGTTGATTCTTCTTGCCTCTGTTCAGCAGCTACAGAAGGGGCCAGCCAATCACCTTTGACCTTTTAATTTGGAAAGTGGTCTCCAGGGCCTGGGGGGGTGAAAATGCCACTGCTAAGTGTGATCAATCAACACCATGCATCATGGTTGACGACCACTTCTTACTCCGTGTGTGAGACATCTAACCCTCAGAGGGAAAAGGCCTTATTTTCAAAGTGGATTATGAAAATAGATTACTTCTGCAGCTTTTGTGAACATGTATGCTCAGCCCATGTCATGTAAATTTTTATGTTTAAAAGTGTTTTAAAAAAAAACAAAGGATGGAAATTGTATTTTAATATCATGGCAATAAGTGCAGTTTTTTGTTTTTTTCATTTAAAGTGTTACGCAACTTCCTTCTTTATTTGATACTCATAACAAAATGCTTCCAAATTTCACATCACATTAACGAGTGTTGTAATGCTTACAGTCAATATGTCTGCTGTGACTTTTTGTTTGAAACAGCTGAACTAGCTTATTGTCATCCGCGAGAGTGCTATGGTGTCATATCAAGGTCATCCCTTCCGCTTCAATACTGTCATTGTTTTGTTTTTTTCTTTGCAGTGAAATACTGGAATCTATTTGCAACTTTGTAATAGATCAATTCCTTGGGAAAGAAGCTTTTCATATCAGTGGGAACTAGAATGATAGGCTGTGTGCTGCAGCAATAATATTTCAAGGCTGCTGTCCCCTGCGGTTATAAGGGTTCAGCCAATTTGTGTTAGCAAAGGTCAGGTCCATCTGGAGTGCTGTTTACATTCGGGGGTACCCTCCTTCCTCCGGCGCTGTCGACTGAAGAATCGAGTCACACACACTGGAAGTCATACAGTCTTGTCCAAGTACAGTCTGCATTCCAGGCAACCTACAACACTTAACATGTTTGGAATGCTCTATGTTCCACTTCACAATGAGCGAGACGTACAAAAGAGCAGTTGGATTGATTTTCTCCCTTCCCTGTCACACTTATTAAGTTCTTCATAGCGCACACAGTGCTCCTTTATTTTCTGATTCTGTTTGGGCGTATTGTAACTGAGATGATATTGTTAGTGTGTTTGTGAAGGTCACATCTGCATTATGACGGTGGATCTGTATTCCATCTTTGTTGGATTATCTTATGGTAAACAAATACGGAAAAAAACACCTGGACTCAATAAGTTAAATCTAAATATTTTCTGTCTACTGTTGCAATACTCATACACATTACATGATGTCACACAGAAACTATGTCATACCAGTCCTTTTTTTTATTGGGGACCTCGATGGGGTACAGATGGCCTTTGTTGTGGACATTGGGTCCAGGCTTCACTCTGTAGCTGGCCATCAGGGCTAAAATTAAAGGTCTCTGTGGCCTGTCATTGCTGCAATCCAGCACTGGCTTCTATGTCATCAACACTGCATTGGAAACTGTTAACCATCCGTTTGGACTTGGCTGCTAAAACATGCTGTGACAACTGTCCTTCAAACACAGGTTAACCCTCCTTTATTTTTTGTCTTTCAATTTTTTTATTTTTTTATAGAGCACATATCTAAAAACAGAGTTTACAAATCACAACATATGGATTGAAAATCAATAAATCAAGGGACCAAAGGAAATAAAAAGGATAAGAATGAATACAAAGAATAAGACAGATTACGATAGATCATTAGATAAAAAAAGTCTATAGAAATGACTCTTGAGAAGAGATTCAAAAGATGATAATGATTTAACTAGCCTGAGTTCCTCAGGCAGGTCATTCCACAATATGCCATTGCAATGCAATTTGAGTCTTGTGTCTAGACAGGGCTACACTTAGGTTCATTGGGGGTTAAAAGCTATGCAATATAGCTGATTGTGAATTTGTCAAGCGTCTCTTGTCCACTAAACATAGTCTGCTTTCCTAACAATAGGTCCTATTGGAGATTTCTTGTTGGTAAAATATCACTATCCAAAGGTGTAAAAACATAGATCTCCACCAGATCTGGTCTTCATCAGGGTCTGCTTTCTTTTGGCTATTATAGAACTGGAGCTATAGCTGACACCTTGGCAGAGCTACGAACGAGAGTGTGATGTTATTAAGTACAAGAAGAAGAACCACAGTTTTCTTGACTTTATTTATCAAACATATTATCAAACAATGCTTACTATGAACAATAGAACCACATCTTTGTCTAACCTATTTGGCTTTTAAGCTAGTCTAAATTATTTGGGTTGTGAAGGATATCACACACTGCATATGAGATAATACAGCTGCGATTCTTTTACACAGTGCATTGCAACCTTGGTTTTTCAGTTCATCTACCAACTGCAATGTCTAATGTGCCTTCGAACAGATGGAATAAATTGGAATTGGAATAAACTGATATCACTAGTTAAGACTCATTAAGTTTAAGCACATTTTACACATATGTATGTGTATGTCTGCAGTATAGCTCTGAAACCACCCCAGCTCCTGAGGAAAATTCTAGCTTTACATTTTAAGTGCTTTCTGTTTAAACAAAGAGCATGCAGAAGAACTTGACACCATCTCAGTTAGGATTTATGTGATTGATCTCTGTTTGTAAAGCAATGAGGACAAGGCCTTCACACCTATGCCTCCAGTTCTGCTCATAGGTATATTTTTATTCTAAAATGTCAATCGATTACCCTTCCCTGAGTCGATATGACACCCAGGAAAGACAGGAATTCAAGAGTGTCAATGTTTCCTCCAATCTTGAGGAGAGAAAATTTTATTTTCTGTAATTTTCTGCCGTTAGACTGAAAGTGCTTTGTCGGGATCTCCCCAACAGGCCGGTTCAGTAGCGCGAGTCCTTATGACAGCGTGTACGTACTTGTGGACTTGTGGGTGTGCGTGTGTGTTTTGTTGGGCAGCGTTAAGCTCCTGTGGTCTTGACTTACCATTGTTGTGAGTATTGTTGTCAGCGGTGGTGGTCTGTGGTGTGCCACTGTGTGGGTGGTTAACAGCTGACCACTGGGAAAGGCAACCATCACGTCCGTCCCATTACGGTTGGTCTCTGCCTCCCAGACGTGCTGCAGGCATCGGACTGTTCACGCAGCAAATCTGTTGTGACAGGCCGGTTTAAATGTAATCAGCTTGAGCAGATGTTTACTCCTAACAATTTTACCTTTCCACTCTCAATTGCTGTAAGGACTCTCAAATGACCTTTTTCAAAGGTTGAATACCAGCATGCTTTGTGAGCACTGGCAAGCAAGCACTGGTCACGCAATCAAATTACTCCACAAATGAGACATTATGTTGACTCTCATGCCCTGCACGAACGCACACACGCATACGCACACGCACACGCACACACACACACACACACACACACACACACACACACACACACACACACACACACACACACACACACACAATAGTCACATTATAGTCTAAATTATCGTGACATCAAACCCCAGTGATGGAACAAAATGTAATAACATTTGATAAAATTATTTCTTGGTCCTGGCTCTATGCATTGAGAACATTTTGCAATTAGCAGATCATAAATATTGCATTTGTTCTTCTTTATGCGTTGAGGAGAGCTCAGCAGTGACAGAGACTGCTACAAGGAGCACCTCCCTTCCTCGGTCCACTCCTCTCCTCTCCCTTCCACAGAAGCAGCCTATGATGTAATGCTCCTGCTGCTGATAGAGCAACCCCCTCTCCTGCTCTTTTATTTTTTTCCCCCTCCCCTTCCGATTTGCTGCCGCTGCTCTTGCTGGTGGTGATAGTGGTAGTGGATGTGTGCGTGTGGTGCCGGTTCAGCTGCAGCCCTGAGCATCTCTGGGGATCCCTGCAGAGCTTCTGTTCCTCTGTCACCACTCGACCGAGAGCTGCTTCTCCTGAGCACTGCAAGACCTTGTCCTCTGCTGATAAAGGTAATTCTTCTGGCTCATGACAAAGGAATTGCATTGTAAAAGAGGGAATAAGGGAGAAGAGAGAGACAGTAGAATAGGGAGAGAGAGGACAGGAGGCTGGCTGAGTGTCCAGTTAGCTGCTGAGTAAATTGGTCTGGTCGGTGAAAGCTTCTCGTTGCCACGGCGCTGGATGCCATGGCAATAGATTAATTTTACACCCTGTGGCTCCCTCAGTGTGTGTGCATGTACAGTAGTATGGTGTTGGTTTCCATGGTAAAGATGAGACAGATTCCCGTTCTGGCTCAGAGATAATTCAGCATGTATCATGGAAAGCTACAATACCTATGGAGAAGTGATTCCTTTTCTCCTAAGCAGATTTTATTGGAGATTACAGTAAGGTTTTTTGCTGCTCACTTACAGAATATTCGATTTTTGTAAAGAATAGAACTCTGTTGTACTTTTAGATTTTTGTGAAAATAGATTTGGCTCAGTTGATTCTTTATCTTACTTACTTGGAACATATGTCTTCTTTTATTTTTGCCTGCTCCAAAGAAACTGGGCGTGTACATGGACAGTGATGTAGCCTAGATGAACGACACAGTGAGTGTTATCTGCATGCAGATTTTGGACACTTTTTTATGTCGATGCACTTCTCCTTCATCATCATTGTGTTTGAACAGGATGTGTAGTTCTAGCACAGAAACGTCAATGGGTTTGTTTCAAATGTGGCTGATTTTCAGCAGTTGCTTTACCTTAACTCTTGCACTTTGTCTGATGCTAGGTTAATATTTCATGCCTTGTCTGCCCCACATGTAGATGGGGTTATAACTAATTCATCCCCTGGATTTTCCCTCTACTTAAATCAAGCAAAAAAGAATGCCATCACTCGTTTCCACTCATTCTGTCTCCATTCATCTCATTAAGGACAATATATGGTCATTTCCCTTAGTACAGAGTACATTAGGAGCATAACATTTCTCTTTTGCTGTAACTGTGGCTTGATGAACTAACACATCTTTAAATCACAATCCCATTAGCCTTAAAGTGGTCAAGAAGGACCAAGGAAGGAGTGAATGCTGGAGTCCTTTGGGCTAAGGATTTATTGTGGAGAACAATTGGCTGCTTTGATTGGTCAGGGGAAACCATGTGGTACTTTTAGGGTCATTTTATGATTTCCCCATAGGGAAGAGGTCATGTTTACAGTGAAGGTAATTGGCTCCTTGAGACACAGCAGACACAGAACATATTATCCTTGAGGCAGTTTTTCTTCTGCATTTGCTGGAGAACAGACTGTCTAGCCATGGCATATGTGTAGCTAACAGACAGCTGAAATTAAAATCAACTCTCCCCCTTGTCATTTTGACCTTCGTTGTTATCACGTGATAGACAAAATTATGTTAATCAGGCGTGGACCAATGGAGTGATGCGTTATAGATGTCTATTGGGAATGACAAATCCATTTGGACTATACCACTGTGCGATGGCAATAGTGTTTGTCTTGTCTTTGTGTTTGTTTTTAAGCACTTACAGCCTAGACAATGATGATGTTGAAGGTGAGCTGTAATGTCTAATGTCTGCTTATTAAGGAGATTATCTAAATAAAGGTGTTTGCTCATTTCACTTGTAATCTGAATATAGAAGCCTAATGGCATGTTATATGGGTAAATTTGCAATAGTTGAATAGGTGCAACCGATAAATAGGACTGTGATGGCAATTATTTTCTATTAAGAGTATAGCTGAGTAGACCTGTCTTGGTAATTGGGGAGATTACGGAAGTGATCTAAATTTATCGAATGGGATATGTTGCATATTGAAACATGGAAGCCATTGTAGAGTTTTGCATCCTGAACCCTAGTGTAATCAATGTGCTTAGCAGTATTCATTAGGGGGATTTTGAGATTTTATTAGCCCTGTGTTCTTTTTAGTTTAACAGGTTTAGATTACACATTTGATTCTGTTATGCTGAAAAGAAAAGAGCCATTTGACCTTTTTTCCCCCGTACACAATGCAATTAGTATTTTATTTCAAGACCCCCATAGAGTCTTAAATGAGAGACTTTTGTTTGCTATGGAACAGCGGGGCATCTGAGGGCATCAGTCTTCGATAAGCGCTGACCTCCTCTGGTCCTAGCAGCAGGAGCCTTCCCCTGACTGTAAAGTACCCCTAAAGAAAGGACCCTTCTTTTCACTATTACAGTTTCCTACTAGAAAAGATGTAGCACATTTTCAGTGCACCTATCTATGATATGAGCTTTGAGAAGTTATATCATAGATATTGTTGGCTGCAGTATCAAATGACTTGCCATCTGAAGAGAAACATGTGTTTGATTAATTTCCCCCTCTATTGGATGGAGGAGGATATGGTTGTTATGTGGCAATGGGTATACTGTATATGTGGGGTGGGGGAACTGAAGTAGAAAATACAGGAAAGTTGAGCCGCTGCCACTTTGATATGGACATGGTGGGCCACCTGAGGAGCATCCGAGCTGTTCCCCTCGCTCTATCACTGTTGAAACTGTTTAAACACGCCCACTTGGCTTGGAGCTGTGCCATTGGCTCTGGTTTGACAAATATTCAATCCAATAAATAGTTTGGCAGACATAACTATGATGTGCTACAAATAAATGTTTCTCTTATAAATATAAATGCAGATTACCAAGGGATTGAGAGAAACATGAAGTGATGAGGCACACATCTGATGAAGTGGACACATGACTGGCAGTGCTGGGAACTCCAGACTAGTGAGTAATGAAAGTGACATTGAGAAAAGGTTTGCAGGAAGCGCTGTAATGAAAGGACCTGGGGTGAGTTGCGCAGATTATTGCAGAGCTCTCACACACACCCCTGGGATTGTTCATTGGCATCACCGCCCTGCCAGAGGGCACTCATCCCACACTCTAGCTCTG
Source organism: Rondeletia loricata (assembly GCA_900302605.1). Lineage (NCBI taxonomy): Eukaryota > Metazoa > Chordata > Actinopteri > Beryciformes > Rondeletiidae > Rondeletia > Rondeletia loricata. Next base: position 3,564 of record OMLI01032571.1, on the reverse strand, counting down.
CTTGAGAGCCACAGTGTCAGGGATGGTCGAATAATGCTTGAAACGGTTGTACAGCATTTATATTCCGTAATGGTAATTTTATTATTGCTTTTACACTTAGGGAACAGGAAGTATATTGACTTTTAATGGATATGCTACACCATTAATGTCAACAAGCTAATATTGCTCACAGACCAAAGCCTGAACCCATCATGGCCTCATTTCATATTTTATCATCCCGACTTGGGACAGGATGAACAACCTTGACATCCTTTATTCACCTGATCCTCTGACACCAGCCATCTGAGAAGGGCATGATTGATCCTAGCTATACTAAACACCATCCAACATACTGACCTAGTCAGGTTCATTTGCCAAAATGAATCACTCACCACTCCAACTGGGTCACACTGTGCCACTAATCTGCTGGTACGTTTCCGGACAGCTCATTCACCTGATAGAGGAACTGATTAAGCTACGCTACTAGTTTAAGGGTAAAATTCACTTGATTGTTACATTTGAGAGGGACAATAAAACTAAATTAAAAAATAATAATAATCTAGCCTAAGTACAACTAGAATTAAGTAAAGACATAATAGCATCAATGTTGTGCAAAATTGTAGCATTACTTTAATACACTGTGTATATTCAATAGCCCAAAGTTTCTGGGCCTAAATGCCTTCATCAGGCTGAGGCTGAAGAATCAAATGTGCTGTGAGGACAAGGGAAGGCCTTGACTGATAAAGTCTGATACAGTAGCTGTGACTGTGGGAGCTGTTTTGGTCTAGAGGTCAGAATCAGTCAGGCCTTTTGTCCACTGGACATCTCTTTTGTAGCTAACTGAACAGATGCTTGTGGTAAGTGCCGGCCGCATGGCTCTTGCTGTTACTATGCAACTATTGACAACCTGTATGAAGCACAGCAGTCTGTTGCTAAAAGGTGAAATATTTTTTTTTGTGCTAAAACATGATAAGCTCTCAGGGCTGTGCTTCCTTCCCACTGAAAATAACAAGAAAAAGAAGTTGGCACAGAAAGTGCTTGGTGGTCACAAGGCCTTAGCTAGCCTCGGCATGGAAAAGGCAGAGGAAGTTATCCTAGACTGTGCCGTTCCTTGATGTACATCACGGCTGCTAGGATAAAGGTAAGTGAGAAGGAGCCAGACGTTACTGTATAGCTGACTGTTACATTTCCCTGGCACATGTATCACAAATGCATGTCAAGATCAACAAAAAAAGAACAGTGTTTCAACACATTGGAGAGTCTTGTGTTACTGTTGACATTATTGCAATTGAGGTGAAACCCAGATTCATCTTGATGAAATAGTCAAATAGTGTACTCATGAAGAGTGAGTACATAAGTGATAACATTACTGTAAGCTGAGAGTGAAGAGCCAGTGTAGCTCAATTGTCTTAGTGCTCCTGTCGGCCTCAGTGACTCTAAGTAGCCTAGTCCTGCTATCTTGTGTGTTTCCATTAAGCTAATATGTGAAACACGAGGGCTTATCGCAGCGTTGTAATTCCCAGACTGTTATTCATTTATATAGAATGACCTGTCAGCACTTCTGCTGGCTGTGTGTGTGGCATGCTGAAGAGAATGATCAAACAATAATTTTTATGTGGTCTCTTGGAATCACAAAACCCTATATGCCACGTTTAAAATGGATTTTGAACCATTTCCATCCACAGAACATTTTGTAATTGCTACTGTAACTGGTGAGGTGCGCTTTGTCTGGGAACAGCGACATTTTGAGACCAGTCACATTAATGGGGGTCACAAGTAATAAAAAAGACCAGTCTTCCTCTGTTTGACTAGTCTGAGCCACGTGTTTAGACGTTCTATGGATTGTTTAGACAGGGTCGTCTGCGTGGCAGTGGCAGGTGGTCCGACTCAACCAGAGGTGTGTTACCAGTGCGAGGCAGCGGGTCTCCAATAAGGACCACTGCAGAATGTCAAGGCATGGGTTGCAAATAAGACATCCGCTAAGTAGCCTTGCTGCAGCCCCTACATCTCAGGTGACCACATGGAATCTCATCTCTGTACTCCCTCGCCGAGATACTCCGAGCCGACATTCCAAATCCCAACACCTCAAACTTGGCACTGCATCTGCCTCCTTAGCAGTGCCTAAAGTATATAATTAGCATCTGCTATTTTAGAAACAGGCGTCCCCGTCTCAACACCCCGCTATCTTACACCTCTCTCTATTTACCCTGGAAATATTTTTGGAGAAGGCATTTCAAGTTAATTGGTAACACTTTACTTTAACTGGACATTTTAAACACTTCCCTAATCTATTGGCACACTATCAAAAATCTATAAGCACAGTTCCTTTTCTAACGGCAATATGGTACAATCATAACACATCTATTTTGGAAACACTTATCTTGTAGATTTAGCGCATTCATAAACAGATATTTGGCATATTATTATATGAGACATGGCACATTCTGAAGATATTAATAACAAGCCAATCCAAGCTCTGTTTATAAAACACTAAGAGCAGTATGTGGTTTCATTTGAGTAGAGTGTCCCCCTTTACAGGGCATGAAATGGTCCCTTCTGAGACTTGTTAGCATCACTGCTCCTGTAGTGCTTGCAGTGTCATGGCCTGAACGTTTGTCCTTGCCAGTGTTGTGTGTATTATTTTAGAACCTCTTTGTGGTACAAGGCTCTGAAAGAGTCATCTTCACAAGCTCATGTGCCTTTTACTGTATATCCTGTAGTCTGGTGGTTCTCAGCTGAATGTGGGATTGTCCATTAAGTCATAATAATATTAAATACTATTCATATATATTGTATTATATATTTAGATTTTCTCATGGTCTGGAAGAATGCTTGATCCTGAATGGCTAGAGACTGTCTATTGATGTTGTTTAATTTGCACTATAACGGACACGCATGATGCAACAATCATATTCCAGCTATGAACAGGGTGAAAATGTTTCAACATTGGGGAAGTAGACTGACATTTCAGAGTGAGGCTTTAATCAGATTGATCTTCTTGAACTGAAAAGAAAAATGAAAAGAAAACATTTTCTTTATGAAAAAGTGAAAAAGTAAACTTTGGTGATGATGAGTTCAAGATTATTTTATTTTGTCCCAAGGGAAATTCGACTTGGACATACAGGCTGCAACATTATAGTACATTATAGTGCAAAAGTGCCATAACAAAACAAAACAAAAAACAACAACAAAAACAGTAGTGCATAGCACGCAGTGCCAACATGTGCAAAAATATGCATTACAAAACAATCAACGCAAAACAATCAACGCTGCGAGTTCAGAAGACTGACCGATAATGTGACAAAATAATTTTTGTATCTGTTGAGGTACCATTTCCTGTTTTTAACTGGTACCCTGTAACGTCGGCCAGATGGGAGCAGCTCGTACTCTGCACACAAGACATGAGAGGGGTCAGCAACGATCTTCCTAGCTTGTCTGATTACACTTTTCTCAAAGAGCATTTGAAGGGTGGGGTGCTCTCTCACGCCATCACTTTCATTGCAGTATGAACCAGTCTATTAATTTGTGATTTTAACTTAACTGATAAGTTGCCAAACCAAACAGAAATTCCATAACATAAATGCT
>OMLI01032560.1:0-14890 GCA_900302605.1 Rondeletia loricata | reverse complement strand
CACATAGGTCCATATAAAAAAAATAATAAAAGTACAATACGAGGACAAACAATACAGAAATATGTGATTAAAACACAGACATTTGTTCCAATGTTTCCAAAAACAAGAGGAATACCTTGTGTCACTTTGTGTAGGCTCAGTTAAAGCAATTATGATTACATTTTTGGAATCGGTTAGCAGACACATAAATTTGTACATGAAATTCCTCAACACAGCATGAAAGGTGGGAACATTACTAGTCACAAACATATGACTTGCACTTGTCCATCTTGGGAGCTTAAGAAAGATTCTGAAAGCATCATTAAATGCCACCTGAAGCTTTTTCATTTTTGCTTTACTATAACTGCACCACAGGTGGGCTGTATAGAGTGGAGTACAGTAGGCTTTAAAAAGAGCTGTTTTAACATCATCTGTACACATATGAAATTTGCGTGCCAGCATATTGGCTTGTGCATAGAGTTTGCAACACTGGCGCTGCACATCGTCGTCATCACATAAATCATTCCTGAACAAGTCACTGAAGTAGCGAGTGCTGACTACAACCTTTATCCCAAAGGAAAGAGGCTTACTGCTGCGGGAATCTCCTGGCCCTCCACTCTGCCTCTCTGCATAGCAGGAGGGACCAGCTTATTGAAGTACAGCTCCAGCTCATCGTCAGGCAGGTTGTTCAAATCAATGTCATCATCTGGCGATCAGACACATCCATGTTTAAACCAAGCATGCGTGCATGACTCAATCATCTTCTTTCACCCTCTCAAACATCTGTCTCTCACTCAGAGAGGAAGATAAAACATTCTGACCTTAGGTTAAATGTGATTAGAGGAAAGTAAATAATTCATGAGGGAAGAGGGTGTAACTCAGCAGCTCTGCAGGCTTTTTAGCAAGATCTGAGCACTGTAAAAGTTTACTCCGTGCAATCAAAATGTAAATTAAGTAAAGTTAACTAAATGTAATCACTGCTTAATGCAATGTATGAATCAAATCCAGGCACTGGAAGATGAGGACGAGTCATACCTGTGATATCACTGTTCATGCTGTCCACAGACATGAGCTTCTCATTGGCCAGGAAGCTTGAGTTACTGCCGCTGAAACGGTCGCTGTCCGTCCCCTCACTCTCCGGGCCGTCCTCCTCAGCTGTACCTGGGCAGGGTTGAGCCTGTATGTATTGCCCAGGGGAGAGGAATGTATTGAAGGGACCCAATATACATTTTGTTGGCAACAAAAGGCAATTTTGAATGGAAATTGTTGTTTAAAACTCATAACTGCAACCTATATTTTGCTAACTAGATTTATTTTATTTGAGTTTCATACCTTCACATACATTTGTAGAATTTTCTTTTCACTTAAGAGTATTTTGTAAAGAGCTCAGAAAAAAAAGTCAGTTGGATTTTTAAGTATGTCATGAATCCAAATGTGTCCGTCACTGCCAGAAATTTTAAATAAAAGTAAAATAATTTAGTTAATAGTAGTAGAGTATAGAGTATACTGTTTATAATTTCAGGTGTATAAATAAATACAAAAGAGCTATCATATATTCAAATACAACTGTCAAGTGTCAACTGACCAACTTTTATGAAAAAGCCCCCCAAAAAATGTTTACCCTTGCATCTGTATTATCTTTGTGTCCAAACTGGGCGAACGTCAGGAGCCCTGTTGACAGATCTGTCAGAGGAGACAGGAAAAATAGCCCATCAATATCATCCAATGGAAGGGAAAATTGAATCACAACACAAGCCTGAAAATATATCTTTATTCTGATATTCTGAAAATGTTTTACCTCTCTACATCAGAAAGCACAGATGTGCATGTGTGTATACTGTAGTATCAGGTGAAGCTGAGTACACAAAGTACTCCAGTCACGAATTATGTGTTAGTGTCATGCTCTACCCATTGAGCTACATAGTATTAACTCTGGTAGTATGAGCACCATGTTCTACCTATAAAAAGGTACACAAGAGCAGGAGTTTTACCAGTTCCAAGTTCAGTGGGCCGGCCATGGAGTGAGCCTGTCTGTGTGGGAGGAAGACCCAGCACAGAGCCTTGGGTTCTGGATGCACTCTCATCCAGACTAATCTTCACCAGCATGTCTGAAAAACGGTGTGCAGCAATGAAGTCATTGGCATCGCCATCGTCCCTATGGAGTAGACAGGGATATAATCAGTACCACATATAAAGGGAAAAATAAGATGGAAAAAGATGGTCGAACAATCATTTACATTAGATATGACAGAAAGTGTGTCCTAAAAAGCCACAGGAATTCCTTCAGACAAATTATTAAAAGAAATAATAGCACATGTACTGAACTATTAATGTATTAATGTATAAAAATTAGACTGGCCTTTAGTTGACAGTAAGTTGACAGTCAGCATTATTTACAGTAAGACAAACAGTAGTCAATATTAATGAATCACCATGACTTCAACTAATACAGTTATAAAGAACAGCAAGGAGCAACAATGCAATGCTAGGAACTAGAAATAAGACACATTTAATCTTTTTTTTCCTCCATAGCTTTCAAAGACAGTGCAAAACATGCATTAACAGTCTGAACTATTGTAGATACTCACAAGTCATCTTTGAAACTGAGGGCAAACTTGCCATGTTCTCTAACAGATGACTGCGAGTTGGCCAATTGAAGCTGTCCGCCCCCCAGATATGATGCCTCAACAGCATCCACTCTGTAAAACAAGAGCACAGGATGCTACTTTCACAAAAACAACTGGTTCTTAACAGACTAGACATCTGTGCGGCCTTGTTAGTGCTCCAGGATGAAATTTAGGGCTTGAGTGCTGCTGACTCAGTATGAAATTCCCCAGCCCAGTTCCCAACCAGTGGGGAATTTCAGAGACTAGTCCTCTAAGGGCTGCAGCACCATCCTGTTAGTGGTTGAACCAAACAAGCATTAACTGATATACATTTCTGTATTTGACATGCATGTCTTGATGGTTTTTGTTATGACCAATAGTATTGAACTGCTACAGCTGATACAAACAAAAACCTCCCATTAGAGGTATTAGAACAACTTTAGCATTAGCTTTCACACTAGTCAAATTGCCTGTGTGATGTTTCAGCAAATGATGCATAAGGTTGAGTAGTATTTCTACAACAAGCCACATCACTCCAAACCACCAGCATGGTCCCACCTGTTGTCAGCCCCAGCTCTAATTTTAGCCACGGTAGAGGCAGCCACTGGCAGTCCTGGGCCCGAGCCCAAAGTCACATTCCCCAGCGTGGCGCGGCCGCTGGTGCTGTCCAAAGAGCTGCAGAGGAAGCTGGGGAACGCCTCATCTTCCAAGTTGAAAATACTGTCTGCCATGTTGTTGAATGGACGAGGGCGATAGCCAAATGTGGCTTGACTTCAGCTCAGGTGAAGATGATCATTTGTAATGTCTGGGCATAGAAATGAAGGGCAGGTTAATGAAACGTGTTGAGCACTATTGTATCAATATCAAACATGTGCAAACAGCTTATGTAAATGAACCACTAATGTCCTGGGTGTGTATTTCTATTTGGAAACCAAGGCAGAAGGTTTCCATAAGCATCAGTCAGGTGATATCACTTTCTTTACAACATTGGGGTGTCAACCTCGACACACAAAAACGCATTGGTGAACGGTAGCTATTTGCAGTTTGCCTTACAGCTGGCCTACTAACTAACCAATTAGCTAATGTCGCTAGCTAACTTAACGCTAGCTAGTGGCTAAAAACAAGTGAGCAAGTTGTCAAGCTCGCTCACTCGCTCCAAACTTTAGCTGCCTCACAATCACTGCACCTCAACTTAGAGGGGTGTTGCGACAGCACAACTAAGTTACAGGATCAATCGGCTTGCTAACATAGCGTTAACCCAGTTCTTTACGAGAACAAGATCATATCAGTCCATTCAACTCTAAAGGAAACTCGAGTCGTGCCTGGAATTCAACTCACTCACATTCAATAGTCGAGACGGTTCTTCTCCAACTCCGAGTTTAGTGTGTATTAGTTGGTGCAGACAACTAGCGAGGTTTGGTTAAGTCCCAACATTAACTTTTCTAATATTTAAGTGTTTCATTATTGCTAAGAAACACTCATACCATACAAACGGCACAACAGTTTAGGATCAAGCAGCGCCCAGAAAGTCACAGGAAGCCCGCGCGAGCGTCACTTCGCGAGGGCGGGACCTTAGCAAATGTAAACTGATTTGATTGGACAAACAAACTCAGAGGACGGAAATTGTAGATCATGATAGGGTGATATACCTGTCATTCTACTGTACGTCGAAACGCCTTGGACAGATTTGAAAACAACTCAGATAAATCCATCGAGTGCCCCTGCGGATGCGGATCTACTATAAAACCTCCTTGGTCTACACAAGGTGAATGAATGAAAAGGGGTGCTTAACTTTAGGAAGCCAGCAATAAACATATCGGATGATAGCAATATACTACTATAATATCAATATAAAATCACTCAAGCTATTTTTAAGTACTCCCCTGTGGCAGTTAGGCAAAATAAATGTTGCCACCACACACAGCAACTTAAAATCTGTATGCAGTATGATGGTTGCTTGCTGTATCATGTGTTCTGCTTAGCAGCTGCAAGAATGCCTTGGTTAGCAGACAGCTGCCCACTGAGAGGATTACCATCTCATGCATTCCAGTTTTTGAGTCACCTAACGTAACATATGGGGAAATTTGAGTGGGCCATGAAATGAAATGTTATCCTCCTTGCCGAAACAAAGAGTAAAATTGAGAGGAACACGTACCATACCTAACTTACCTTCACACATAATGTAATGATGTGATACTCTTCTCTTGACCCCCTCCAGGGAGGTCAGAGGTCAGGGTCACTACAGAACAGCACCTCTGGAGCTGGTAGGGATTCAGTGACTTGCTCAAGGACACTTGAGGGCAGGGTGTATGTTTGCAAACACAGGTCTTAAACCCAGGTCATCCAGTTGAAGGACAGGCTCTTTAACCAATAGGCCACCCTGCCACCTCATTAAATACCGTACATAAAGTATCAAGAATGACTATGGTTTTCTCACCCAAGTGCAGAGAATCAAAAGAACTGTGGATTAGGTCTATCTTCAAAGAAAGGACTGTGATACTGAATGAATCATGGGCTATTTCTGGAGAACAGTTTCACATGGTAGTTAGTCATGAATGCTAAGGGACTTTTGTGTATGCGAGGGAAAAACAGTCAAAGTAACATTCTTTTAACATCTTATGGCGTTTATTCCGACTTCATTGACCATGTGCATTGATAATCCACCATGAGCACTGAATGAGAAATAAACATTTCCTCTGCATGTGCTGATGGTTGAGGTTGTCAGTGTCCTACAGAAAAACATTAAATCTCCATTTTTGTCTTATTTACTAATTGACTGCAGACATTCTCTCCCATGTGTAGAAATTGTTTCATGACCCTATACAATCAAGCCAAACTATTTTAAAAGCATTGTAACATGTCACAAAATGGCATGGTTGTCAATAGCAAAAAATAAGCTTTCTGCAAGACACGAATGATATGAGCAATTCTTCACGTGTTACTTGAAATGACTGACTAGCATAAAGCATTGGCATACAAAGCTACAGAGAAACATATGGGAAATGCACTGTTCTCTTATTCTCAGACAAGCACATACATAACAGGGTACTAAAATGATTATCAAAATGCCTTTATAAACTGTGCAACTAGGAGGGCTATCCTTACCATATAATGCAAATTCGATTTCCAGAATAGCTTGTGCCTCCACCACGACTGCTCACATACAAGTCTTCATTACAAATGCTTCACAGATTCTTTTCTAATAATTGAAGTGCAGAAAAAAGGCTCCTTAGGGCAAAAAGAAGGAAATACTTACGAAAATTGACAAAAAACCCACAAAAATAGAAATCATTACTTCAATAGAAATGAATGGAGTTGTGTGCCCCCACATCCCTGCTTATTTCAGCTAACACACCCAACCATCACTGCCCTTCAATCTCTGGTAAGGGCGGCAGTGTTCTAGAGTAGAGTCTGTGGAGAGGAGCCTGTTGCTGAGGCTGAATGGGCTCAGCATCACAGTGCTCTATGAGGGAGGATGGAGGCAGCAGGTGACCATAACTGGACCCTGCTCTGGGTGGATCCAGAGGTGGAAAGAAATACCTGAGGCAATGAAAAATGAGAGGAGAGAAGACGAAGAACACAAACACACGGACAGGGGGAAAACAGATGACGGTGGAATACAGAGGGGAACATATAAAAGGAAAAGAAGGGAAATGAGAAATTAAAAGGGGAGAGGAAGTAAAAGGATGCATGTATGCTCTATGAACATAAAATGGAGATGTGAGAATGGCAGACACATGCTGAACAAAGAGCAGATAAGGTGACAGAAAAGGTTTATTTTTAAAAGGTGTCTGTGCAATGTCATATCAATAATCACCCCAAGACAGGACATCTCTATTTTTGACACAAACTGTGACCATTGTCAAAGACACTTTGTGGAACCAAAAAAAGTCAAAGCTTCAAAGAACAGAACCATGCAGTTATCATGCCAACAAATAGCCCTCAACCAATAAGAAATATTCAGCTACGACGTGTCACACATGGTCTTGCATTTCAAATGCATGGACACAAGGGCAAACGGTAGCTGATGCAGAGGAGACATTAGTAATATGCAGGATGCTGGTATATCTTCGGAGAGGTCAGCTGCTGCAGGGGAGGGGCAAAGGGAGTTCTCTTGCCAATCCTGCATGCAACAAGCAGTACAATACCACATTATCCAAGAAACCTCTCCAAACCACTTCACACAATTTTTTGTTGACAAGTAAAGAACGCAAGAAAGCCTTTTTACAAAGTAATTTCACATATTGTAATGCAAAGTTGATAGATGATCAAAAAAGCAGTAGTTTTTACTCAAATAAAATACAAAATGCCATACAATACCGAGTCCTTATGTTACCCAGGTTAGCAGAAGTGCCTCCAAGTGTAAAGTCAAAAACCACAAGCAAGGTAATGTGAAAGCCATTGATAAGTCAGAAGTTATTAACCTGAATATAAATACAGCCACACACCAAATCAGACAAAACCAGTGTTTCATGGCTCAAAGACCATTTGTCCCTTGGCACTTATAATACCCCCGTCCAAATACCATCAACTGACAAAGGGGGATGTGTCAGTTACTAAGATAAATAAATGGTCATATCTGCAAATTTATAATCCAAATTTCACAGTCCCAAATATCAGTGGCTGTATTCATATCCATACTACACTTGTTCATACTATCCCTTTTTGTTATTGCAGTAGGTTAATAAGGTTCATTCAAGCTGTCCCTTACGCTCAGCAAAGAGTTTGGCAACAGTTGGTCAAAGAGATGCAATTTACAGTTGTTCTGCATATCAATTAAAGCGAAAAAAAAAAAAAATAGAATTTATTATCTATGATCTCAAATGTTTATCGTGGGATCTTAATGACAAGATAGTCTGGTACTTCACATGAAGATGTTGGGAGCATTGTACACTGTAGCTCATCAAATTATCAATATCTATCAATATCTACAAAACCATATATATTGCTTTACAATAGTTCTATATTCCAAAATAGTTCCAACATTTGCAATTATAGTCAAATACCAAATTTATACAAACTAGTTTATTTCACTTATTTATTTTTATACAAATAAAATGGTTAGCCCCGACACTGACATTACAAAGTGGAAATCTGAACCCACTGCTATAGCATGCATCAGTTCAAATCAATAGGAAATCATAAAAAAATAATAAAAATAAAAATAAAAAAAAGGATCAGGCTATACAGGCTTGTGTGCTGACAGCCTGTATGCTGGAAGCCAGAAGCCAAGCTCTTTGCATGAGTGCAGCCTTGGGTCAGTTTGGGCCCAACAGTTTGTCAGTGAGTGGCTGCATCAAGTCCCAGTCAGTGTGAGGCATTGTGAGTAGTCAGCTCTGACTGGTTTGGGTTGGGCTCGGTTGGTTTGGTTTGGGTGAGTGGCGTCAGACGCACCACACCACCTACCTTCCTGCGGACATCCCGTTCAGGATGTTCTGGGAGGTCTGAACAGAGGAGCCCACCACGGTGCTCATGGCGGAGGGCTGACCAGACAAACCAGTCAGTGGGCTGCCGTCTCCCTTCAGGATGCCTGTGCACTTCCAGTTGTCCATGTAGTTGGCTGCAGAAAGAGAGAAGAGATTAACCCCGCGTTCACACTGCAAGCAACATGATCAAAAAGTAATTGAGTCCATTCATTTCTTATAGAGCTGAGCGACCAGGGAAACTTGGTCAATGTGTGGACGGTTAACAAGCTAGTCGGCTGAGAAATGTTGGCCACGGCTTAACTTTTCATGGTCATCAGCTGTAAACAGCCAGTTAGATTTCCGTGCTTCCTTGTTTCCCTACTGATGTGATTTAATTTCATGAACAGTAGTTCCTCCTGGCAAGTGCAAAATTGACAAAAGTTGATTACAGCCATTCAAATCTTCCCTGTTCTCGACAACTTTTATTTAAAAGTCTTGTGTTATCTGTTCCTTTCATGTGTTTATTTTCTTTTAGCTCACCTTCTTTTGTTTTAATCATTGTAAAATGTGCTGGCACCATGTTGTTAAATGCACTTTAAACTCCAGTAAACTTGAAACTTTACACGGAAGGAAGATAGATCAGCAGCCATCATCAGCAGCTGTCAATAGCCTCCCCACCTTTCCAGAGGCGCACACAGCCGTCATCCCCAGAGGAGGCCAGCAGGGTGCTGGTGATGTTCCAGCTCACACGCCACACCTGGGAGTTATGGTTGTCAAACTGAGCCACAATCTGCACCTCAAACTTGGTGGGTCCTGTAGAGGCGCTCTCCTTTCTGTCAGATGGATGCAGGATATACAAGAAAAAATGTCATAGCAGTATGCTATAAATACTTTTTTTACTGTTTCATTTGAGATTTTCTGATGCATTCTTTGAAAGGTAACAGCTAGAGACTGCTGAGATGTAACTGTTAAATATCTGCTATAAACATATACAGGCATATGAATTCAATGATACGTGAAATGCAGGATTTCAGTGATTAAACCAATCTGTACTGTGTGCTGTATTTGTCAACCTCCGTTTTTGAGCCATTCAACCTTAACAGTCAGGTAACTCAATGTAGAGTAAAGTATTGACTCAGTCACCTCATAGGCACCAGCTTGAAAATTCTGACGTCTTTAGTTGCGATGGCAAGCACGTGGAAAGATCTTCCCAAGTTTGGAGCAAATGCGATGTCATGCACCGCATCAGTGACAGTCATCAATGTCTCTGCTTTCGCATATTTCCTTTTCAACATTGGTAAAAAAAAAAAAAAATTATTAAAATCCATTTGTCAAAAGATAATTGGAATGCATTTATATTGTTTACATTTATGAAAATCTTGTGACTTGTGTGCACGACACTGGTATAAGTGTAGTTAAACTGACCTTGTGTTTTCATTGTACTCATAGATCTGAACCTTCCCACCATACGTTACGTTGCTGTCGTCACTCCCCACTGCAATCATTGGCGGGTGGGCACGAGAGCTGGGTGGTGGGGAAATAACAAGACTTAACTGCTATATCCAGAAACTCTATTGTATTATTTAACATGCATTTGGGGGTCATAGTTCACAGTTTAAAAATTCATCTGTAGGAAAGCTTGCATTTAAAAGGGCAATAAGTAAAGTTACAGTATGTCTTGAATGTGATACAGGAGTGGGAGAATGTGTGCAGGGTACAAGAGGCAAAAAAGACTGCTGGCCACAGTAGCTAGTGCATTCGAAATTCACCAGCAACTGCTGTTTTAAAAAAATCTGTAACTTCTGAAGGCTGTGGGTTACCATGCAAAAATAGCTCGTAAACAAGGCAAAGTTACCGGCCATCGCCAGAATTTACAAGAATTTGGTTAGTGTTTATTTCCCACCCTACTACTAAGTTCTACACAAATAACTTATTTATGTTGAGCAAAGTATGGTGCAGCTGTACAAAGATACAAACACTGCTGCTTCAAACACTGATTCACAGAGCAATACTTTTCATACCCCAGTCCATAAATAGCAGACATATTTTTAGTATGTATTCTGTGGCATATTTGGTGCATACAGTTTTGTGTGGTACACAGTAATGACAGGTAAGAGGTTGCAACATTGATGGCCTAGAACGTTTTAACACCTCCAGTGATTCAGTTTTTACTTACTGGAACTAACTTTTATCGCTAAGCAACACTGGCCAAAACTCTATTTACCGGCTGGGGTTTTATTTGTTGTCTGGCAACATTGGAAATATTATTTATTTCCAGGAAGTAAAAACCAAACCACTGGAGGATTATAAACATTCAAAACCCTTCAATGTCATAACTGTTCTAGACACATTACTCTGGTACTGAATAAACACATGGTCTAACCTGGAGGGGTTCCAAGAGATGCAGCTACAGCTGAGTTTGCAGGAGATCTCGTGCTGCAGGGACCACTGGCTCAGGTTCATCACATCGGGAGCCTCGTATATCCTCACCACTCCATCCGCAGAGCAGGTGGTCAGCATCAGGCCCATGTGTTTAGGGGCAAACTTAACATCAGTCACCGATGTTCTACTGTCCACTAGCGTGGTCCTCTTTATCTAGAGTGAAACGATGTGAAATACTTGGATCAGATATTGAATATATGTGAAATAGAAGACTATGGCAAATGCTTACATCAAAAACAGTGTGTTCCTTCCATTCCTAGTAAGCCTAAGTCTGTCTGATTAAGTAATGGACCTCTATGAAGTCTGTAGTGCTACTTCAGAAGAATGCAAGAGTTGTACTAACCCAGTGGCTCTGTCCTCTCTGTTTGTCATTGGATTCCCCTACGATCTCTTCCCAGACAGCAGCCGTCCTGTCGAAGGAGCAGGAGGCCAGAACCTGCCCGAATTCTGGATGAGCCCAGGTCACTCTCCACACTGAACCACTGTGTGTCTGGGCAGAAAGGGCCTTTGTCAAATCAACAAACCCTGACACTTGATCAAGACTTTAGAGGTCAAACTATATTTATAGTGAATCAATGTGTGGGTCCATCAGAGACAAAGAATAGGCGAGACAATAGGACAGGAAATTAGGCAAATGTGATGTGCTTTGATACAAACTGATCAAGTAGCAACAGGTGGTTTACCTTCCAGCTAGCTGTGCAGTGCCACTCTCCATTCTCACTTTTGTCCCAAACCTGAGAGGGATCAGATCACATAGTTAAAAAGTGACAAAGTATTTTTGTACCCATTTGTTAACTATCAACATGAGACATACAGTAACATTTCTTAATGTGAAAAGCTCTTTACTCTTACATCCTAAATTGTTTTTCTGACCCACGTCCAGCATGGTACCATACAGTCAGCAACTAGATGATACAAACTCACAATAAACAATCAGCTAATCCATTGGTGTACTTTGTTTACAACACAGCTTGCCTACAGTTAGCCTAGCCTGTGTGCTACAGGCAGCATGGCTAGAAAGCTAGCAAACTAGCAAACGTCAACTAGGCAAATCTGCCGATGGAAAGACGAATACATCTAGCTAACAAGTGGTAGAAAATGTGCATCGGGATATCAAATAAGTAAGGGTGTTGACATCGTGGCTAACGTTAACAAGCTAGCTGTTACAGCTAACGCTAACATTAGCGAACCGGTTCTTATTTACCTTGACACTTTGGTCACTGGAGCAAGTTGCCATTCTCCGGCCGTGAAAATCATATGACACATCGTGGATCAGATCTTTATGATCTGCTGCTATGCTACGTGCAACAAACATGATTATAACTACAAGACGCAGCAACACTAGCTAAAAGCTAGCAGGACTGTCATGTGTCTACTTGCTGTGTGGTTGGCGGGTCCTCGACTCAACGCACCGTGTACTTTTGACCACAGAGCGGCGCGTTCACACACATTTTAAATACAGGACTTTTTTTAGTTTTCGTGGGTAATGTGAGAGCTTGTTAAGTCAAACAGCAGTCAGAAATTACATTTAAAATAGCGAAACGTGTAATGTGATATGTGTAGTTGTAATAATCAAATTAGTTATGCATCCATTTGTGTTTATTGTGCCGCTGCTCACTGACGGTTCTCCCTCAATCACTGGGGTTGCCAGGTTTCATAAAAACTCAACAGCAACAAAAATTGAAACTATTACAATTAAAATGGTAAATTTAGTTTGTTATACGGGCAAATATTACTTGTTTTTATATCTGAATGTCTTCGGGAAAGTAGGTACTGAAGCGATTTGTTTGAGGGGTCAATTGATTTATTTGAGGGTGTACATACCTGGCAACCCAAATCATCGCAGTGTGCAGTGTTGTGCTTGACCAGCCTCCCGCAGGGACACCCAGGGTTAGAGAGACTGCTGTTCAGATGGCTGTCAGAGAGGAGTAACTTGACGAACGGCGCTGCAAACACTCTGTGATCTTCTAGCAAGTGTCTCAGGGCACTAGTACAATAAAATGGAGCAAGAATTTGAAGACATAGATTCGTCCGGGCGATGGCAAAACCTTTACAATGTAAGTCGCGACACAGGGCCTCTCGTGTTTCTATGACGATCGGTTGCTAACTAGCGAGCTAATTTGATAGCTAACGTTGGATAGCTAGCTAACTAGCTTTGCCAACAGTGGGTTATTTTAGCCTTTTGGGGAACTCATTTAATTGGGTGATAGACTTCAACACATTGTGTACCGGTGATAGTTACGTTCATGGTGTCAAATAACGTCTGGTGAGACTGAAGAAGCTTGGGAAGCTAGTAAACCGCGTTAGCTGTCACGGACTTCCGTAGCTAGTAAGCTAAAACGTGCAACACCACAGTCAGGTTATCGCGATGCTGGCTGACGCTAGCAAACGTCAATTGCAGCTTCTGAGAACTCATCAGGACTTCCCGAGAAAAGCGCTGTCTGACTATCTGGAGTCAGGGCAGAAGCGGTCCTTTGAACCCAACATGTTAGTTTATACTGTTTCTGCTCTGGTTTATGTGATCCTGCCAAATGCACTAAGAAGTGGATAACATTTATAGAGAGAGTATTTGCATTTGCGATTCACGCGATTACGCTCAGCCTAACTTGATTTATCCATGTTTCTCTTATTACACAATCAGTTGATGGATTTGGAGCAATTACAAATACTGTCAGAGCAGCCAAATTATCCTCCTCTGCTCAGTGAATGGTAGCTACAAAGTACATCTATATATTATTACTGAGTACGAACTGAACATGCAGCTCAAGGCATTACTGAGAACAACACAAGCTCTGCTTCAACTATTCAGATTGCTATGTGCATGAGGAGTGTAAATATTTTCCTTATGTTTAGGTTATGTCATTCAATGTACAAGTGCAGTATGTTTTTCATTTACTTAAAATTTTCATCAGTAAAAATGCCTGAATGTGCAAAATTACTGTTTTTTGTCATCTATTGCCATTTGTCATCTATCTACATTCAATAAGGCATGTATGTCTTACCATCTGTGTCCATCATCGCTGTTGTTCATCAACAACATCTTGTGATGCCAGTAACTTCCATTCATCTTTTTGTCCCCCAACAGGAAATCCGTAACCAAGCCAGTGAATATCCCTACAAAGTGGCAAAACTTCCAGTGAATCGGAATTTGAACCGATACAGAGATGTCAGCCCATGTTAGTTATATGTCTAATGCTTTTTAATGTACATTTTTATAATTTTGAAAGTGTTTTTTTTTTTTTAATGATCAATCATTTGTTGCTCCTCTGGTTTTAGATGATCACAGTCGGGTAAAACTTGAAAACTCTGAAAATGACTACATCAATGCAAGTTTAGTCACGGTGGAGGAAGCCCAAAGAGCTTACATTCTATCTCAGGTGAGGTGTTGTAGTTAGTTTAGATTTTTGTATCTAAAGTGTATGTTGAATAATCCTGTAGGCTACTTGCACAATAATTTTGGTTTTGAGCATAGATGTCACTCTGATGTGTTACCTGGGCTTTTAGTGATGAGTGAAATTGTTTTTTAACTATAATTTCCTCTGTTGCTTCCACAGGGGCCTTTGAGGAATACCTGTGGCCATTTCTGGCTGATGATCTGGGAGCAGTGTTCCAAAGCTGTTATAATGCTCAACAGAGTAATTGAAAAGGGATCTGTGAGTACACTTCATCATCTTCCTTAAATGGACAAGCCTTATCATAAAGGCAGAGTCCCACTGATCATCCATTTTTTTATGTCTCTCTTTCGTTGTCTCCTGTTGTTCAGAGTTATGGGAGACATGATCCAGTCTTGATGTTGACCCATGTCAAAGAGCTTCAAGAAAAGAGATTTGACCAGCTAGCAGTAGATGTTGCTAGAATACATTGCAGAAAATTGTATTCATTGTCTATGTACCCGCTTTATCATGAGAGAGTTGTAGGGAAGGGGTGTTCAGCCCGATGGTGGCTCAAAAAAAAGAATAGCAAATTGTGAATTCACTCAAGAATGCTACTTTCACCTCAAACAGAAATTCAGGATTCAGTCTGGCTGTGTTTATTTTTCTTCTCTGCAATATGTAGTAGTTTCAGTAAGTGTACTGCAGCAGGATTGGAGAACATTTTACATTTTTATGGCTATCTCAACTGTCTCGTATGGGCAAATGCCTTTCACAGAGCTGTTTGTTGTGGGCGTAGCACCGATGGTATCTTCGCTATACTAGCGTAACCCTATGGTGTTACACCACCCTCATTTGATTATCTACTGGGGACGTATCTCCTCATATTTAAATGATCTCTGTTTATACAGTATTTATCAGCTAAGGTTGGACAGATCTCAGAATAATTTTTCACCTTCTGGTTAAATTTGATCAAGTCAAATTGTAACCTATTCAGGGGACCTGATCAGGGATCTTAAAGGAATATTTCAGCGGTAGGGCAAATTTACCTCATTCTCGACTTCGTAGGACCTCTAACAATCACCCC
>OMLI01032554.1:5482-20394 GCA_900302605.1 Rondeletia loricata | reverse complement strand
ACTCGATTTATCTGGAAGACAGAGTGCTATATGGGGATGTACAGTATTGTACTATTCTTGAACTTTGTTTAACTAATTTTAATTGTGGGTGAGACCTTGACCTTATGTTGCGTTGGCCACATACTATATATTTTGCTGACATTCTTATCAAGAGTGACTTGCAGGTCAGGGTTCGACAGGACACATGGTTTTTGATGGACACACATTGGCTGTTGCAGGGGTTGAACCTGTGACCTTTCTGTTACAGGACAGTCTCTCTAACCACTGGGTGCCCTGGAAGCATCTGCAGCAACTTGCATGACTTCCATCTCTCTGACAACTTCCATCCATTTCTACCCAGAGAATGTGTGCTGTAAACACAAATTAACCAAATCATCTTCTAGTAGAAGATGACACACCATCCTCTTTCTACATATTAGTTTAAAGACATTATGGGGGTTTTGTTTGTTCAAATGATTCAAGAGGACGCAGTAACAGGTTTGTCCACTGTGTTTCTGTGAGACGAGAGAGTACCTACAATTATTTTCATGCAGACAGATAGAGATGTGGGTATGTCTGGGAAACAAAAACAAGAGGCTGCTATAATTACTATGCTTCCCTGTCTGCCACTGATACAGACTCTGAAGTTGATGGAAGGGAAGAGTTCTCATCTTTTATTGTTTTTATTATCTTGTATTCTTACCAGACCTGGCTCAAATAGTATTTACAAGTAATTCTCAGTTTTGTTTTAGCCTGCATACATGCATGCGTTCATACCTACATACATACAGTACATGCCTACACTCACATACACACACACACACGCGCACGCACACACACACAGACCCTCTCGCTCACGTCATCAGCTCGTCCGCCTGGCTTTGTTGAGGAGAGAGAGTGGTGGTGGCTGTCATTATTATTATCAGGTGTACTTTCTCAGCCATGCAGAGGTGGTGGTGGGGTTTTGTCATTGATGTTGTGGGTCATTACGTCTCACTGGCTTTTGTCTACCTGTCCCTGCCTCCACAGGACACTAACAGAGCCTGTTGCCTCCAGTGAACCATTCAGCAGAAAAGCACCTGAAACAGCTAGAAAATAGGTGTTGTGCTAGCCGCCTCTGTTACTGACACAGTGGGGTCCCAGAGGAGTAGAATAAACAGTGGCCTGCACACACATGAATAATGGTTATTAGACCTGGTACCGCCGTGGGACTTCAGCTTTTATGGTCATTACGTCTGACAATATGACCATAAACAATGCCAGCATACCACTGGGCTAACTGTAGCCAATAAGTTATAATGTACAATGACACAAGAATTGGTCCTGTGTATCTCAATGGGCAGCGCATTGCACTAACACTGCCAGGGTTAGGGGTTCGACTTCCACTAGTGCACCCCACGCTACAAATGTATGCCATGTGTTAAATGTAGCTGTCATGTTTGCACTTTGTTGTAGGAAAAATCCCTCTGCCATGAGAAGAATTGATAGAGGTGTGCGGCGCGCTGAAGTCGAGCAATGAAGCTTCAACACACATTTACATAAACATATGCCTTCACACTCGTGTGTATGGCATGCTTATGTGTGCATACACACATACTCACACACACATACACACTCATGTACTGCTCATACGCTACATTCCATGTGGTGCAGAACATAGTTCATTGCAGGTATAACAGTTTTATGGTCTGAAGACAGATTGAGTCGACGTGGTTTGCTGAGGAAGACAGGGAGTGGTATTCGTCTCCATCCCCTTACGTCAGTGGTCATAACATGTGCCATTACTTCCCCTGCAAGATTCAATCACCAGCACACAAAGCCGTGCTTCACGCACAATGAAAGGCGAGTGCTTTTTGTCAGGCATTCGGCAGAGTGAATTGCATATAGAGTGACTCAGAGATAGCATTGTTTCTGGCTGCCATAAAAAATCTATTTAAGGCAAATCTAATCTTCATAATCTTCTCCCTCAGAGGTGGTGAACGGTGATGGGGAAGATTTCCATCCAAGGCCTGGGTGTCTGGTTGGCAGTGCGCAGGCCTCGAGGATGTAGGAAATTGCTGGGAGCAGAGGATATTAAACTTCAATTTGAGAACACTGATAAGCCCCCAATTGGTGATTTATTTAGGCATATTGTGAAGTAAATCATCCTTAACCACTAGACACAGGTATATTCATAAACATAACCCTCCTGCTTGCTTTACACTTCTATTTTTTAATATCTTATATCTGAACTGCAGGGTAAACACTGTATGTCCTCAAAGAAGTTGGAGACATGGTTTTGAATGAAGATAATTTTCCTGGTGATTAGTTGTGGTGTAGCTTAGCAACCATGGCTGTGTGTGAGGAGGGAAGAGAGAGAAAGCCAGACAGAGCTTTCTGTATCTCCTTTCCTCTGCCCCTCTCTCTCTCTCTCTCTCTCTCTCTCTCTGTTTGTCTCTCTCTCCCTTTCTTCTTTCTCCCAGCTTAATGCCACGGCCATACCACTACAGCAGCTCTGCACATTACTCCATTGTGCGTCATTCCGAGCGTGTAAATGGGCCGGTGCAGTGCAGTTAGGAAAGGGAACCTTCTAAGTCCACAGCAGTGAATGAATTATGAATGGGTATAAATCCCAACCAGAAGGATAGGGCCGAGACTAATGTCCACCGGCATGAGTTCCTTGGAGATGGGCAGCATCTCAAGGCTAGCCAGGCAGCCTGGCGGCTTCTCGCTGCTGTCAGATGAGGACACTAGATCACTGCAGTGGCGGAGCACTTGACAAACAAACAATCATCTTCACCTCAACACCGCATTGTGAACATCGTCACCAGGGTGTGTATGTGTGTGTGTTCTTGTATTTCTATACATGTGAGGACCAAATGTCCTCTCAGGGATAGAAAGTGAGGACATTTTGCTGGTCCTCGCTTCTTTAAGGGGCTAATTTAAGATTGGGATTTGGGTTTAGGGTTAAAGTTAAAATTACGATTTGGTTTAGGTTAGGATTATTTTTAAGGTTAGGCATGTAGTGGAGAGGGTCACGGTTAGGATAAGGGGTTAGGGAAAGAATGTAGCCAATGAGGTTCCTCACAAGTATAGTAATACAAAATAATAACACAAACATCTGTGTAGGTGCACTTTGTGTCTTTGAGTGTGTGTGCACAGCCATGC
The DNA here is from genome assembly GCA_900302605.1 of Rondeletia loricata. NCBI lineage: Eukaryota > Metazoa > Chordata > Actinopteri > Beryciformes > Rondeletiidae > Rondeletia > Rondeletia loricata. Next base: position 17,268 of record OMLI01032554.1, on the reverse strand, counting down.
ATGCATGCGGAGAGGTGGGAGGGGGACACAGCTTCTTTGAAAAATCTGCTAAAATGGAGGAAAAAGGAATTTAGCTACACCCGCTGTTTCTGCTCAGAGAAAGAGCACCGCTATATCCTCATGAATTGTCTCAGTACCTCAGGCTGCCAGCAGCAACCACTTACAACCTGTCCTCATGACTCATCATAATGAAAAATCTTCACACCAAAAACTCTGTAATATGAAAAAAGTTTCATTCCAGAATTGGAAAAAAATGACATCTACTTTTGCAAAAAGATTACTGATATGAAAGTAAAACTTACAATGGATTATAATGAAGTAATTAGCTATCTCACAACCTTTGGTTGGAAGATAACATTTGTAAGGATGGGATCATATGTCATCATCAGTTTCAGGAAACAAATTTTTCTCAAAATGGATATATTCAACTCATTGTAATTTGTGTCTGCTGGCTTATTACATAACTGTAATGCTATTGTACCTACTTCATACTGCATCTTCCTGATATGGGTCTCAGTTATGTGAGCGACTAAATGGCCCAGCCAAGGCTTGATTTGGTTTTTGATACCCTTAAAAAGCGGCATCTACTATAACACAGGAAACAAAACAAGAAAAACTTCTATAACATGGCAAAAGTCATGCGCTGTGCATCTCACATCCAGACCACTCCATTAAATTGTAAAGGGATAGACCTTGGTAACAAGGCAAACAGAGACGCCAGCTGTGCCTTTGGGGAGGTTTGCTTATTAACAGGCAGGGAGTCTGAACACACACAGAGACAGGAATCACTATTGAGCTGTCTGTCACCAGGGAGATTGTTCCTGTACGTACACTGCAAAAAACGTCCATCTCAACAAGTGATTTATTCTTCTGTTGAGTCTCAAAATCACTGCCAGCCCAGTGTGATGACCTCGTTAGAGAGAGGGAAGCAGGGGAGGGGGTTTTCATTCATCAGTTCATTTGTTCATTCCTTCCTTCCTTCCTTCCTTCCTTCCTTCCTTCCTTCGTCCATCTGTCCATCACACACGATAATTCAGACACCACTGATCGGATTTGGACAAAACTTGGGGGAATGATGCCACTGCATTCCCGCATTTTCAAAATTACACTGATTGGCCCAAGGGAGCGCTGCATCATTCATTCATTCGTTTATCCATGTGTCACACACAATATCTCAGACACCACTGATGGGATTCTGAAAAACTTGGAGAAATGATGCATCTCACTACTGCGTCCTGGCATGATTGGCCCATGAGGGGCGCTACAAGTACAGGTCAAAATACAGTGACATATTTGTTGCTGACTGGCCCAGAAGGGGTCTGCATCGTTCATTCTGTTGCCTTGTTTATTCTTGTTTTGAGTCTTAAAACTTTATTTGTTGTTATTTTTAAAAATCTGCCAATGGGATGAGATTGCTTCATTTGTTTCCAATGCTGTTTCTTAGATTTAGATTTAGTAGATTACTCCTCTAGTGTCCAGATAATGTCACTTGATTCAAGAACATTTTTGAAACAAGTGAAAATATCTCACCCCATTGGCAGATCTTTTCACTTGTTTTGGGAATAATTCGAATTTGAGCATCGATACTAGATTGAATGACGTGTTAGGGTGGACCTCATTTTGCAGTGTGTATCCTCCATCTCTACATTGTTTGCTTGATAGCAGCTCCGAGAGGCCCTCCCTTCTCCACTGGTGTTAATGAAGACTGCCAGGACTCTCTGTGGTCTCTCATCTCCACTGTCAGTGCAGGCGTTAGAGATTAAGTAAGTCATATAGGGATTCAGTTCTCTTTTTGAAGTGTAGTTACATAAGAACATGAGGGTACAATCAGGCATCATCAATCCATTCCTACTGGCTATAGGGATTTCCATGTGAGTGCTCCTCTGAATTGGACCATGGCTTAATGTGATATTGACTTTATATGGAATGCTAATCTTAAGATGATAATAATAATTATTATTATTGATAATAATAATAAGAATGTCAATATGTTGGCATGTATGAAATGTTGACTAGTCTTTTGTTTTCAGTTTGACATGCTGATCATGTATGCATGTGGTCATTTCCATTTTAATGACATATTGCACTGTTTACGTTGTCTTGAAATGGGTGCACAAGGGCATTTCATCATTTTATTCATCTTTTGTCAATATATTTCAATGTATTTAAAAAGAATACCTTTTTACGATACCAAGTGACATTCTCAAGTCTTACATCATGGATGTATGCACTGTTATATTGTATGGAGTGGGTGGGGGATACGCTTTATGCCTTTATATGTTTTATGCTTTTATATGTTATGTATTCTTTTTATGGGATGTCTTGATATTCCGTGTCTTATTGTTTGTCCTATTGTCTGTCATGAGCACACCGAGGCAAATTCCTAACAACTGAGTTGGTATGGCAATAAAGTATTAAATCTTGAATCTTCTGAATGACTTCCATACCTGAGGGATGTATGTGAACATAAAATGACTTCCATATTCAAAAGGTTCAGATTAGTGAGGTTTTAGTGCATGTGGAACTGGGATAATGTTTCTGAAGATTAACCTTTTTATGTAGGGCTACGTTTCATCAACCTCTGAACAATACGAGGCCTTGTTTTGTCACTCTCATGGTTTTGTCTGTTCACAGTGAGGCCCTAGGTGCAGAGTGAAATGAATCCTGGGTGAAGGCTCAATTAAAAAGTAGGACTCCTCGGCATGCCGGAGGCGCTCCGCGGTCTCCCTGGTCTGAATAGAAAGTGTCAGGTGGCGCTAAAGCATTGAGCGGTGACCGTCAACTCAGACTGACAGCATGTCATCTCTCCTCTTTCAGCTTCACCAAGCAGTGCCCCTTCTCAACCCAACCCCACACACACTAATACACACACCCCATCCCTAGCCCCATCTGTACATACTGTACATACCAAACACACGCAACCAGAACGTCCCACGCTTTAGCTGTGAGGGTTTTAGTAGCTCTCATTGACTCAGACATATTCTCATGTTCTCTCTCTCGCTCACTCTCTCTCTCCTGCTCACACACATACCCGGGTGCACAGACACACACACACATACGTATAGGCATGCATCGACGCACAGGGATACACATATACACACACACACATATGTACGTACACACATACATGCACATGCACACAGACACACAGTAATTAGTGGGTAGGAGTTCAGAGCCGTGGTGGTTTGTGGTCTGGGCTCAATGAAAAACTCTCATTACCCTCATTAAGCTTGGTATCTGCACTGGGGCATTTCACCCATCACCTTTCCTCTTACAATCTCTCACGTGCCATACTCTAGTCTATATATATGGCATCCAAAGCTCAAAACTACAGCATATCCTCTGGAAGCCTCAACAGATGGAGTCTTCATTGTAAAATATCCCAACGTTTAAAATAACCTTGATTCTCAAGAGATGCGGGTACCAGAAGGAACAGAAGCGCTTTGTCGCCGTGCTCATTCAACGAGGTGAAAGCGTGTAAACAGTTGACCCAAATCTGGCCAGCTAAACCTCCATTAGAAAGAAAGAGCAAAGTTACACTTTGGGGGGGAAATAGCACAATCGCTTCTAATACTTCAGACATTGACTGCTGTGGCATGCTGCCGAGCTGAGGCCATTTCCATTCAAACAGCTGCAGTCACGTGTTTCCGTCTCATTGCGCTTGGCTGACCCCGGCTCCCTGGATTGGATCACCAGTTTAAGGCCCCTGATTAGAATGCTGAATTGGATCAGCAGATGATTCACCTTCCCTTGGCTCCGGCATTAGGCTGTTTGTAGACTCACAAGTCAGTCTCTAAACACTTCGCTCAACTAGAGACTGAAGACATTCAACCAGGTTTCGTTGTTAAAACTGGGTGGAAACAATTGGAGAGTTAAAAAAAACAACTGCATTGCAGAGCCAATCAAACGACTTTAGGGCAGTGCTTCATATTGGGGCGGTGACATGCAGAAGTCGTGTGCTTGAAAACACTGTCGTACCAGCAACATGCATTAAGATGACTCAGCAGCGGTCACCGAAGCATTACCCAACACATCAACTAGACAAACAATACACAGCCAACGAAGTAACATTAATTATGGTTTCAAACTCACCATTGCACTACAGTGTGTACTTCGTCAACAGCCACTCCAACCAGCCTCTCCCCAAATAACAGTGTTTGTAGAAGCCGTCTCCACTTTGCTTGGCCAACAAACGTTTCTGGTGTGCCAAACAGAAGGGAGAAATCACCGGCGGCGATCTGGTCGTCGCTGTCCTCGCTTTGTCCTGCGTATGCGCTAGGAATGCCCTTTGCTTTCAAAAACTGCACCTGCTCCTCCATTATCGACAGCAAAGGGCATACGACTAGCACCATAGATTTCTGTCCATGTGCTGACAACAAGCGCAACAGTTGGCCAGACTTGATAGACCAAACTTTTCTCGTAACCAGTTGGTAAACAAGCCAACACGTCTTTCTTGTCCTGGGTTAAAAGTTTTAAACAAAGTCGCTGTAAATCCTTCATTGCACCAATCTTGTGGACTGAGCACACATTAGATTTTTTGGCATTTTGTCTTTGGTGCTAAGCGGTCATTGCTGTGGGTTTTTTGCACTGCACTTCCCAGAGATCACTTGGCAATCAAACAGTGTCTCCAGTTCTGTGACGTCTTTATCCTTTGATTTTTTTGTTGATGAAGTTTGAGTTTCTGTGGGTGGCACTCTTTTCTTTGTCTGTACAGCCATGGTGGATATTGTTACTCATGCTCACTACCCAGTTCTTCGATTTATTCCAAACCACTGTTGCTGCTGCCAGAAATCTAAAACACATCACTTCCTGTGCCCCAGAGGATTTTCCCCAGGAAAGACCTTCCTGATTGAATCACTATTGTGTTATATAATTTGGCGATAGATATAAGTAAAATGGACATTTATTTATATGAAAATGTTGCAGATTATCACTTTAATAAAGGTAGGTCAACTAAACATCTATCATACTTCATACAAGAACCAGGAAACGATGCAGTAATCTGTCCCGTCAAAGTTGGGTGCTATGAAATATATTTTAGTAAAGGAGAGAGAGAATATGCTTACTGGCTCAGTTTTATACGTTAACCAAATTCATTACAATTCATAAAATTTTGATCTCCTCCCATTCTGAAATAGCTAGGCATGTGTTAAACTGCTCTGAGATGGATGACTGCCAAAATTACTTGATATCTCAGGTGGATGGAGTTAGTTGAAAACTGGATCACTGTTGTTTTGCCATTGCGTCCATGTACTGGTTCATAAACCTAATAATTAGCACATAATTTCTGGAAGTATTCCAAGCTGCAAAGTGACCAAAGATACTCTCCTAGGGCCTTGTTTATACAGTTATTTATGATTCATGAAAAATTCATCTCATTGATTTCCCCCCGTTTTCTGTAATCTATCAAAAGCTAAATCTAATTTCTATCACTATCCAAGGTATAAATGCCTTAGACGTAATTTACATTTGTTTTAAAATTATATTCTTTGAGGTAATCATTAAAATTGTATGAAGTCACAGAACATGTTTTATAAATGAGGCCCATGGAGGTTTTAACACAAACATTTGATGTTTGAATCTGAGATAGAATCACATAACATTTTCATAAATAAGGTACCGTTATTGTAAGCAAAACCAGGTGAAACTTATCTCCCACCAGGATTTAGGTTTGATATTGTAATCCGGACAGAATAAGTTGTTGGTATTCAACAGATCATTTCTCTTAACCCACAGTCCTCTTTGGTTACCCAGCAACAGGCTGCCTGACGACGTCCCCCAGGAGGGAGATTTGGTTTAGGAAGCAGAGGGAACAGTAGGAGGCTGGCCCATGGCGGGAGACAGAAAGAGATAGCGATAGCGAGAGAAGGAGAGAAATGTAAGAATGTTAGCTTTCATCGAGTATCGCTATACAAACCAGCAAAAACCAACCCTTGTTTTGACTTAATCTGATACAACTGCTGCAGGATGCCTCCCAGCCAGCCACTGCACAAGAAAAAAGAAGCATTTCACAGAAACCAAATACCTAACAGAAGAAAAATATAGCACAGGCAGCTTGGCAAAGGCTATTCATGACCTTCGCCAGTGCCATAAACATTCCACAGCTCAATATTCTTGGCATTTTGTGGTATTTCGTGTTATTATGAAAATGTCCTTGACATTGCTTTCTCTTACAAGGCAGTATTAATGCATCACCCACTTCAGGGAATGTGTCCAACCACACAACTTTCATCTTGAGGGAGGTCTGCTCTCTGTCCACCTTTGCATACCTCTGAACGGTGTGTCACTGCTCCGTATTGATCTGTTGTATGGGAATAGTACGTCTGATCGATTGGCTGAACTTGTTGGGACTGTGCTCAGCATGTGCGTCTGAGTAGAGCTGGGAGCAGACACCAACGGAGGAGGTCCGATGGCTGTGAGTCAGCAAAGGCAGACTTTTACCATGAGAGGATGCTGCCTGTTGGAGAAATTCTGTATATCACTTATGTTGTCACCTAATATTCTTCATTTGTATTGAAGGCCCAGTGGAAAACTACTGGAGAGTCACACCCAGCTCATGTCATATTGGCACTTAATCCTTCATATGATTCCACCCACATTGTTAACATGGTGTCGCGTTTGCAAAATGAAATTCCTTCTCTCTGGTTGAAGGTGTGCTAATCAGTGAAATCACCTGCCGTTATCTTTGGTTGGAATGAAAACCCGCAGACTCTCGGCCCTCCATGGCACACGGTTGCCCATCCCTAACTGGACAGCTCTGGACACATTGCCTTGAATAATTCACTGTATTACTTGTCTATGTTTTGATATCACATTTCACACTGTATTTTGAGTTGTGTTCCTAACCCGGTTAAGAATTTGAGGTTTAAAGTTCCAGAACAAAACAGCTGTTCTGTACATCTGTTATGTGATCCTTTACAGGATCAAAGGGGGGAACTGTTGGAGAAATTCTGTATATCACTTATGTTGTCACCTCATATTCTTCATTTGTATTGAAGGCCCAGTGGAAAACAACTGGACTGCTTATCTTTGTGCTCTGTGCCTGTCTCCAGCAGACAGTCAAGGACACGGGATTCACAACATAGTATCCACCTGTTTCATCCCCCTCCCTTACACACTCCTTCTCTGAAATCATACTTATATTTCTGTCTTTGCAACTGCTTTAGCCCACGCCTATGTACATCATTTAGACTTGTTTGTTCCTTACTATAAATATTAAAAGAATCATTTTTTTCATCGGAGGATAAGGGAACTCATGCTATGACGACCTGTATTCTTTCCGTGCACGTATAATAAAAGGTATTCCTACTGCAAGAACTGAGACTCAAGACTGATCAATTGAACAGAGAGTGATTTCCTTTATTCCAATAGTTAAACAGAATATTTTCAACACTGCCTGTGTAACATTTTGACCAGCATCTCTATGGAAAAATAAGAATATCTGTGCTGGGTTTCTGCTATCACAACATTGATTGATTTTGTACACATTAGGAAAACCTGAAGAGTATTTGATCATGACTGGATCTACAGGAATTCACGAGCAGACATCTTTATAGATGTGTGCACCTTTTCCAATGTTGCCCCAAAACAGACATTGATTCAGAATTCGTCCTGCAGACGATTGAGAATCGATCCCCTTTTTGTGTCGCCTAGATCCCCTGCCGAGTACAAGCCTGGCAAATGTTCTGCTTCTCAGCCGAGAGAAAATGACTTTGTGCTCCCAGAAAAAAACACACACCAATTTGAAGACAATGTTTTTTGTCTTTGGTTCAGCACCTAATTGAATTTTTTAATAACACTCACCAAAAGAAGAGGAGGTTGTTTGCTCCCTCTCAACTCAGCCTCACTTCTGGATTTACAAGGCATTAACATTCTGGAGAGAATGGGCTGCTCTCCTTCGAGAGGAAGGAAAAAAAAAACATTGTCAGGAAGCAATTGTCTGTAAATGAATGGCAGGGTCACCCACCACAGTAAAATGTTAATGAGGAACAGTGCATTGGTTCAGAATGCAGGAGGACTTGGAGGAGGCGGACTGGAATACAACACACCATAGTAGTAATTGAGGTGTACATTTCCTTGCCACAGCCACTGAAAACAAACAAATGGCAACGTGGTCACAATTTGAGACTGATTTCCTTCAGAAGCCACTTTCATAATGAAGTTTATTTTAGCCATTCAACTTTCACTCTCAACCAGAGCAGTTTACTGGGTGCAACAATAAAATAAGCTTAACTGCAACTGCACACATTACTGTAACTGCACACTGCAACTAATAGTAAGGAGCGCAAGGGTCAAAGCCACAATGTCCCAACAAAAGATGTAAACAAATATTCCTTGTATATGTCTGAGTAAATTCCATTTATAAGAGAGAAATGCCAGGTAAATAAGAGCCAGGCAGAAATATTACTGGAAAGAAGATTGAGCTTTCTATACAATAGGTTTCATATACAATTTCACTGTGCAAGACTATATGATGCAAAGCTCTCATATGAAGGTTGTTGTGTGTTCTGAAGGACAAATTAACTGAAATGTCACATCATATCTAGCTCATACTCTATTAGGTAAGAAAGTGTCATTGCAAGTTGGTTGATCGTCACTCAACAGACATGTTATAGGAACTGCGTGACCTTTCTGGAGCTTTTGTCGCTATCAGCAGTTTCTGGAGGTGCTACACAGCTTGACTTTTGCGCATATCCACTCTGCAGATATTCTGGTTCTCCTAAGAGATAGGGCCCCATCTTCAGAATGTATTAGATTTTACATTTCAGTGTTTCCCCTACCATAGCCATTAGTGGGCAGGCCGCCCACCTGATGTGAGTAGCTGCCCACTAATCAGCCACTCCAGGTGCTAGCCAGGCAAAAATTTCGTTATTTTTTCACGGTGACGACGGATTCTGAAGAAACCCTGTCTACGTCAGTTAATGTGGGAAACCCCGGCGCGAGCTCAAAGATTAATTAATAATTGTTTGTAGTTGTGCAATTTTTATTAAGCTCAGATATCTACATAATAAAGTTGAAGTTGTCTGCGTGTCTGTCTCTGTGTGTGTGTGTCTTTAAAGCACACCCACACCCCAGGTCGGATTGGGCTGAAAATTTGCATGGCGGTGTGTTATGATCCGGGGAAGGTCATGGGCAGGTCAAAACCCAGGGGAAGGTCATGGGCAGGTCAAAACCCAGGCCATGCCCACATAAAATAACCCGGGCAATGCCGGATACACTGCTAGTCATTGATATTTGAGTCACTGTATTGCATGTTCAGTTAGCTTAAAGCTAAACCAGTGGCATTTTTTTATATTCAGTAGCCTAACTGAAATAAATTATATGCCTGTTAATAAATAATGATAACCCTGTTATTAATTACAGTAAGTATGTTTTTGTAGGGATGCAAGTGAGAAAATGTGTGGAGGTTCCTGCCACAACCTTCAGAAAAGATCAATTAGTTGATGCAAAAGGGGAAACACTGCATTTACAGTACATTAAGCTACAGCTTTCTCTCTCAGTTCAGCTATTGCTAGTGACTGTTGCCACTTAAATCAAGATATCACTCGTGACTGCAGCTACCTCAATCAAGCTATCATCAATGACTACTACCTCTTTTTTACATTTTTAGGTAGTTAGCTGATGCTCGTATCCAGTCCGACGTCAGTAGAATAACCTTAAATTCCTGGATCACCAAAAATACAAGCAACCAATCATAGTGCCCTGACAGTATTCCTGTGACCATATACTGTAGAATGATCACATAAGTACGGTGGCCGACGCGTGCAAATCACAATAGCAAATCAGAAAACACAACGTCAAATTACAAAACACAGCAGCAAGTTAGGAAGCAAAATACCAAATTAGAAACACATCGACAAAAACTAGAAAACACTTTGTTGTGTTTTCTGATTCGCTATTGTGATTTGCACGCGTCGGCCACAAAAACCAGAAAACACAACAGAAATGTGTCAACCGGAAAGGGAATTACTTATTGAATCAGAGCATCTGTTATATAGTGTCAATAAGGCAGTGTGGACTCCTGCCTATAGTTTCCCACTGTTATTGACACTATATCTGCCCAATCAGATGCTCTGATTCAATAGGTAATTCCCTAGCGAATCAGAAAACACAATGACAAGTTACAAAACACAACAGCGTGTTTTCTGGTTTTTGTCGATGTGTTTCTAATTTGTTATTTTGCTTCCTAACTTGTCGTTGTGTTTTGTAATTTGGCGTTGTGTTTTCTGATTCGCTATTGTGATTTGCACACGATGGCCAGAAATTCATAAAGAGCTAAGGAAAGAGATAAAAGGGATTTTTTTGAGAGCAATTCGAATTAGTAGAGGAGAATGGATGTGATTCAGTGGGGAGAGGGTGACAGAGGGTACTTCTTCAAAATATTTTTCAGCCTTTTTTCAGCCATTTGTTTCTAATGTTTTTCAGTGGGGAATCTGTGAAATGATAAATGTCTGATTCCAGACATTTGTATGATATCCATCTTGGTACACAACAGTCGTCCGGCATTAGGCCGGACAGTCCACCCCTGTTCTCCATCCCACACAACCTCCTGCCGGACGCCATTTGTCCAGCATTTCTGATATTGACAATCAAATAATCCAATTGAAATGCCTACGTATTGTATACTTAAGCATTATTGACTGAAATGTACATCAAATACTCTCGCAATTCATTGGTTTAAAAGATGTAAACATAGCCAGCGGCCAGCGTACGGATTGCTCCATACACTTCATGATACGTGTTGATGAGTGAGCCACGTTCACAGCATGGTTGCCATGTCCACTTATTAAAAGCAACTTTGTGCTTGTTTTTTCCTCGCTTGAAAATATTGGCAGTTGCGGGGTGTGTTTTTTTGGGCGTGTTTTCAAAATGCCTTTGCTTTTTTAAAACTTGTTTGCATCCAGTCACCTAATACACAGAAACAAAACAGTGAGATGATCTCATAAAATACAAGCTGTCAGTCATCCTCACCTGTTGCCGAGCTCCGCTACCTGGTAATAGTTTAGACACAATAGATTAATAGTAATAATTAAACAAAAACAATAAATATCATGGTGATAATATAATAAATAAACATTCAGTAACAATTCAGTTTAAATCTATTAAAATCAATTCAACTGTTACATTACATTTAATAACCTAACAGTTATCAAATTAGCTAGCAATCTCAGGAAAAACAACTACAATGACTGCTTGAATTTAGCAAGGAAGTTAGCTTGTGTTTACTAGCTATTTAGCTACTAGCTAGCTACCTAAGCTATATTTCGGTAGCTAGCTATAGTGAGCCAAATATATTACCTCAGAATATGAACCTGATTCTTGAGATCCATTCGTTTCTAAGAGTGTGATGTACAGTAAGTTCAAAATGGCCGCTGTGGCCATAAGATCCATTGGAGCCTTGTATGCCACCACTAGGGTTTTCATTTTACAGGAGCAGAATTCAACACTATATCCTGCATGTTTTATATTGTTTTCTGTAATGGAAATTTACTGAAAGCCTCTGTTGCAGATGCTATTTGTGGTTTCTGTATCTTTGCAGTCTTTGCAGTTTGCATATAGCTTGTGAAACCCATCTGCATCTAACCACAGCCTAGTTCCTGGAAACGTCACAGCCCAGTTCGTGGAACTATGTATCTGAACTAAGTTTCAACTCTTGTCACACCTTTTCTACTATAAAGGTCTGTCGTGTTCCTCCTTCTATGGTCTTTCACTTCAGATCACTCTGTGGTCTGTGTTGTTTGACCCTTGTTGCAACAAGGGTCAAACAACACAGACCACAGAGTGAT
>OMLI01032549.1:0-21956 GCA_900302605.1 Rondeletia loricata | reverse complement strand
GTAGAGGAAAACAAATGATAGAAATGATACCATGACTGCTGTAAAAAACTTGAATTTCTTTACATTTGAACTGAGTTGTAAGTTTCACTTGTTTGCCAATATAACTAATAAAATATAACTTACACCAGTTTTATCATTACCTCTTGTCACTAGCATAGGGAGCTTTCCCTCCAAGCAAATCCCAGAATTCAACAGGCTCCTGACCCTCTGCCACAATCTCCATAGTGCCCGACTTCTGTCCAATCACAGAGATGATCTCCTTTGCCATGGCCCTTTCATCTCCACTTGATCCCTAGTAAAAGCAAGAAAATTACACCCTTTTCATATTGTGATCATGCTGAGCTCAGATAGGTATAGACCATAGTTGGTGCAAGTTTAACAATGGGGCCAAATATGATCTGGATCAATACAAATTGCAACAGGACTGTGAGAAAAAACTTTTTTTGTGACACTCTAGTGATCCCCTGCAGGGACTCAGTTTAGCTCAAGAAAACTTAAACAGGGCGGATACTTACTGTCAAAGGGGCTTTGACAAGGGCTGTCCTGTCTCACCGCTCACTATGCCACCCTGATGCCATAATTCATTGATTTATCTGTTTCTTTATCTTGTTTTAACGACATCTTCCTTACCTTGCCACACCACACATGAATTCCTGATTGGCTCTTCAGCAAAAAGACATCATTGGAGTTAAGAGAGGTGGCCAGGGCCGGCACCTCAATGGCTTTCGTATTGGAGGGATCAGAGCCGTGGACCTGGAACAATCTGATTGGTGGTTCTGGGTCATTAGTCCCTTTCCTAGATGTGCCCCCCTAAAAGAAAAGAAAGGAGATGTTTGGGAATATTCTGTACTGTTACAAAAAATGGCATATTCCTGTTAGAAATAACACTTAAGCAGAGCATAATCTTATGATGTAGACAAACCTGTCACAAAATAAATAAATGTAATGTTTCCAATGTGATTATTCCATAAGTGCAGTCAACAGTCATACCTCAAAGATGACCATTTTACCCTTGAAAATGGCCATAAAGTGTCTTGGTTCTTTGCCCATGGTTATTCTCATCTGCACAGGCTGGCCACCGTACTTCTGATCCAAGTCCACAGCCTGAAATGCAGAGGCTGCCAATTCATCCTGTGATGCATGGCGTCCCTAAAACGACATGTGGCAAAGTATTTTCATTTTATCATATACTGCACTGATATTTTAAAAAATCCAAGGCAGGAACAGTGAAGGATAGACATTTTTGAGAGACAGAAACGTAATATTTTAGTGCATGATCATGAATTTGAGTGGTACTGGTGCACACCACTTTCCCACCTGCCATATATAGAGCAGGTAGCTCTTCTTGCTGTGAACCAGATAAGTGTAGAGCACCAGGTAGCAGTCTCCTCCATAGAAGTAGCCATACCATTGAGGTTCCACAGGGACAAGCTCCAAGTCCTCAATCCGCCACACCTGGGTACATCATTGTTTCATATATACATCATTTGAAACATGCTTTTTAGAACTACTCTTAAATTCAGATTTCACTGTCACGATTACCTCCACTTGGCCTGTGCCATTGTCCACCATACGTTCCTGTGCAGCTACCTCTGGCATCATGTGCATCAGAGTGGCATCGAATTTTTCCTGTGTGACATTAGCTAAAGCAAACAGGTTTATAAAACAATGTAGAATCATAAATCAATAGCCAATTGAGTTTTAATGAGACCAAGAAGGTGTTTTCTTTCTTGTTTGTAACTTTTTTTGTGACCTTCCAAACAAAGACACTTACCCACTTTCCCCCTTGTGTGTACCTTGCCCAGACCTTGAGTCTGGTCCTTCACAGTCCATCTCTGGAACAGCTGCTTGAAGAGGGCTGACTCTGCCCCATCATTCACTGTCTCCACATTGGTAGTGATGGGATACTTTTTCACTTTAATGAACTCCTGTAACAGTCAGTCATTCAGATAGAAAACGACTACATAGGAGATCTAAGAAATATGGCATGGGAGAGCAATCATTTTGGAGTTACACAGGGGAAAAAACACAAGCTAGTGTAAAATACAGAAAGAGCAGGTAAGCACTTGACATACATAAAGGTGATCTACGTCACTCACCAAAGCTCTGGACATGGCAGCCTGTCTTTCAGCTTTGTTCGCTCTCTTCCCCTTCCAAACAAAGATCTTCACCCCTCCCTGGTTTAGAAAATAGCAGTCCTAAAAAAAAATCATTACATTAAGTATGCATACCCAAGCCATTTCATATCTTCAGTAAAGATAATATAGCCACTAGAGGTGATTATGGTGTTCAAGCCCTAATAGCAATGTCAAGGACTTAAGGCCATCAGGGGTCTAGAGCTGTATGGGAATGGTCAAAGGACAGACTATGACAACCAAGTTTCATAGCGGCATGGACATCCAGAGATACTGTGACCGTTATAATATACAGTATATCCATCCATCATTGGGTCAACATTGCTGCCATTGGCTCAACATCCAACGTGCCACCAATTGGCCAAGTTTTGACAGATTTGAATGAATTTGGTGTGCATTCTCCAGATATCCTAAATAGTTCATCAAGTTTAGTGATTCTTTGAACCCTCCATGGCAATCTGGCCAACAATGTTGGAGGAGATGCTAAAAATGTGTTTTTGAAACAATTCAAAATTGCAGAAATGTCATCATGGCAGACATGGATGGCACAACTGGCAAGGTTGTAGAGCAGGTTCAGCTCAATATGTGTGCCAACATTCATGTCAGTCAAACTTATGATTTGGGTGTTATAACCTTTTAAAGCTGAATTTTTTTTACCTTTAATTATAGCGCCACTATCTGGCCAATTTAGGTCACATTTTTGGTGTAGTATGTTACCACCATTATCTATCATTAGCCAAATTTCATGTCTCTATTAAGTACCATTGTAAGATAAATTGGAAAATGTGGGATAAGGAGGATAATAAATCAGCAGAACTCCTTGGCTTGAATCCCTAATTACAGTTGCTGGGTATATTGTCGTTGGGGAAAGATAGTCCAGGCCCTTGTGTGACACAAACTCACATCATGACTCAGCAGATCCTGAACCAATGGTCTGGTAGCAACTTCTGTGACCTTCATCTGACCATCAGCATCTGACACACTGAGATGAAGGAAGAAACAAATACGAAGAAACAAACAACACATTAAATGAACATCAATGAATCCTCACCTCACCCACTGACTACATGAAACATTGGGAAATGGCTTGGTCATTACTGTTGACACCACTGGTCAGGTAGCAGCTCACTGGTAAAGGGTGAGATGTGCCTTCTGTTCCTGGTCAGCTGTTTCATCAGGACGTCCACTTGTCAGCTCACATGTTCTTTCACCAAGAACTCCAGTCAGGACTTCCATGTGTTGAGGGGAGTTGCCCTCTGCATCGCCTTCAATCACCCTGATCTCTGCCCGGCCTCCTCTCTCTCTGTCTCGGATGTCTTTAGCCAACAGCATGCCCTGGGAATCAGAGGCACATGACATCAAAACACAACCTGGGCCAGACACAGAAAATTTGAATTCCACACTAAAACCTTGTGCACACAAAAAGGTAAAAACATTCAAAAGCAGATTTTGTCAGAGATGTATACATTTCCATATAACGCTATTTTAAGAGTGAGATGTTTGAAATGTTGTTTACTCTAATTATCTTTATCCACTCATTCAAAAGCCTTTGTGAACTTTTGTTTAAAAAAAATGTTTAACCATATTATCAGGGCTACAAGCCAGCCAGAAGTGTTCTTTACTTTTGGAAATTTCTGCCGTTCATATTTTGGCCGTTTTTATGCCAAATGCATAAATGCCATTCAATGCCATTTAGTGTATCCAATCAAATGCCCAATATCTTGTCACAAGTAGATTTTGGCAATGATATATGCAGTTTTGACTTATTCAGGAAAACAGTTCTCACTAGCAAGCAAGCTTCTAGTTAGAACTAGGTAAAACGCTTTTATAGGGTTTATAGGTCAATTGTTATACAACAAGTTGAGCAAATACTAGTTTTATCTGCTTCTCATTTTGAATTTTCTAGTTTGTCGGCTTGTTAGAAATCCCATTATTATAACAGAAGAGGTAACTTACATTAATAAGTAAGCTAGCTAATTCCTGTTTTTTAACAGTATTCTTAACTAAATTACTATATTCACTTCAACGGGGGAGACAAAATAATGGAAACACCTAATAGTATATGAATATCAAGGACCTAATAAGGAGTAGGGCCACCCTTTGACTTCTGAAAAGCTTCAATCCTCCTTGTAATGCTGTTATATAAGTTCTGAACTGTGTGCAGAGGGATACTGGACCATTCGGAAAGCCTCCAGTTCTTTGAGGGGGGAAGGAAGTGGAAATTCAAGATTCAAGATTCAAGATTCAAGAGTTTTATTTGCCATATGTAACAAGTACAAGTACTTCACACTCTGCGCTACATAACTTCCCATAAAAGTTTAATGATGTTTAGACCTGGTGATTGGGGAGGCAGTGGAAGGCGTTTGACTTCATCCTGAAGCCACTCATGAATTAGTTTTACAGTGTGTAGGGAGGAATTATTGTCTCGGAATATGGGAAGATCATGAGGGAACAGTGTCTGTACCATAGGGTGTACCTGGTCCTGTAAAATGGCCTTATATTCCTTGGCTGTTATACAACTGTGAAGAGACCTAATAACTCCCACAAGATGGCCGCCTATTACAGATCCACTACCATGTTTTAACACTTGGCAACACACATTGTGGGTTGAAAGCATCCTTTGGCTTTCTCCAAACTTAAACCTGTCGATGTTGCAAAAAGGGTGAAAGATTTATCATCTAATCACCCATATTGCTATTTTCCATTGCTCAGTGGTCCAGGCTTTGTGCTCCTTACACCAGGTTATGCATCTTTGTGTGTTGGCCTTGGATACAATCAGTTTCCAAATGACAGCCCTGCCACAAATACCAGCATTGCGAAGCTCACAACATACAGGTTTTGTTGATACTGTGTCACAACGGTGTTGATTTAATTCTGTGGTAATTTTTGAGACCATCGTTTTGTGATGATAGATAGATGATATTTGTTGCTAGGGGGAGCAACCTGTGTTTATGTTTTTGTAAATGTTCTACTAAACCTTGTGCATAGCTTTCCATAAGCATTCTGCAAACACAATAATGAGAACATGTTATACACAAGCATGCACACCCTACTGACAGTCATGCGAATCCTACCTTAAGCCTTTCTTGTTTGTTACTCTCTGGTCCGTTCCACTGAATAATGGTCTTGCCAATGTCCAACAAAAACACATCTCCAAGGTTAAAGCTCTGCCATTTCATTTCCACCTGGAACAAAATAAAAGATCAAGCAGTCTTCCTGTATGACTTACTGTGTCTCATATTGTTATAGCACCACTTTTCAGCATAGCTCACCTCCATGGCGATGACTCTTTTCTTCCCTTTCACATGAAGTAGTCTCTCAATGTCATAGGAGTTGGTCTCTGTATGTCTCATGCCTGATGCAACTCCACCTTTCTTATAGCTAAATAAGACAGGGTTATTTTTTTCCCATTTTGTCTTTTTCTGCCCCTAAGTGTGTATGTGTTGATATATTTGCAAACACGATGAGTTAAATAGTATCTTCCTATGATAGCCTATCAAAATACATAATGATATTCCGACCAACATTTTCAGATTAACTCACATTATTCCTTGCTTGAAGTGGCCCCGGAAGGCATCAGACTCGTGGTTCTGCACCTCGCGGTGCTGGACCGGGGTGGAACCCAAAAACTCATCAAGCTGTATGGTGTACACAGCAGCTGCACCCTGTTCATCCTGAGTAGACAGGGAGCCGATCCAGTAGTGGATATCATACCCCAGAGAGCTACCCACTCTCTGGGTCTGGAAAAACACAGGGGTGGAGAAACAAAGGGTGTGAGGTGGTTGATAGAATAAAAACTGATATGAGTATTTTGTCACTGGTTGATCATAGAAAACATACTGCATACCCAACAAACAAAGTCTACTCAGACAATAATGAAACTTATACTAAAAATAAATACAAAACAAATAGCATAGGCACCCAAACCACAATGATTAATCAGTCAGCATTCAGGACTTACAGAGAGAAGTATGTAGCAGTCACCCTCATAAAAATTTCCATAGGATTTCTCAGGAACTTGTACCAGCTCCATTTTCTATTGCACAGAGAGAAGCAGATGTCTATTTTACACTGGAAGACTACAAAAATCTCACATCTAATAACCAATCTCCATTTTTTC
Organism: Rondeletia loricata; assembly: GCA_900302605.1. Classification (NCBI taxonomy): domain Eukaryota; kingdom Metazoa; phylum Chordata; class Actinopteri; order Beryciformes; family Rondeletiidae; genus Rondeletia; species Rondeletia loricata. Next base: position 15,701 of record OMLI01032549.1, on the reverse strand, counting down.
CATCATTGCTGCTCAATAACTGTTTTAATCATTTCTCACTGGAAGATCGGGTGGATTTTCTTGTAATGAAATCAGTCTGTTGGCTCTGTTGGAAGAGCTTAACTGTGTGTTGTTGAATTGTTGTTCAGTCCACAGTCAGCATCAGAATACCTATAATCTAAAATCAAATTACCTCAACTCGCCAGATTATAATACCAGGGTTGTGAGTTACTGCTCTGAATGTATACTCCATGTTGCTCAGATGCACTCAATTTGAATTTCAGGTGTTGCTTGGTTTTCCTGTTTTGGAAATATGAAGAGGAAATCATTATGAGAACAGTAATGCAAAACTACATTTTCATGCATTCTTCATACATTAAATACAATCTCCTTATGCTCAGACACACAACAGAATGTTTAAATTACAAAATATATATTTAAAAAAGGTGCTGACTTGTGCTCCACCTTCAGCCTCTTTTCTCTTGATAAACTGTACAATGTGAGACGTACGATCAACCAAAGTGGAAACCTACAGAGAGCCAATATGATCAAATCACATAATACTGTGAACTTCTGTTATGGTATAGAATATACCTGATATTCTTGTTTGTAGAAGCACCTGTTAGCTTGTGCGATCCTCCAACAGCTGATTTTCCAGGAGATGACAAAAGGCTGTCAATCCTCTTCTTTTCAGCACCCCTAACAGATTTGCCTGTGTTTGCATGTTCCAGGACCTTTCCTATTACTCTGCCCAATCACTGGGAAAGATACACAACCCTGCAGGCAAATGTGGTGAGAACAGGATTGGCTCATATTCAAATCCTTATACGAACAAACTCGAACCATTGATGGTGGTAGGAGCAAGAGGAAAGTCATAAATATACCTATACCCTAAATTAGAATGATGGTATTGTAAAAACCCATGGAACAATAGATCTTTAGTTGAAGTAGCCTATGTACTGAACAGCAACGGAGGCACTGATGCTGTAATTAAATTGTTGTGTATGATGATGAGATGGCCTTACAGCCCATTGCCAAGAATAGATTTACAAATGAGCCATAACCCTAAACAATAGAGCATTGTTAGTTGGAAGAAAGGTGGTTCCAGGGGGCCCGAAGCTGTAGAACAAACCAAATGGATTCATCAGCAGGACATTAACATGTTTTACCTGTCCATATCACATGCACATGGGTGTAGCATTGGAGAGATACTTTTATCTTTAATCAGAGCCTAAGTACTGTGGGATGAACACCAATGTCACTGGAGCTCCTGGAAGAGACCGTGTCCCCATTCCCTTGTGTTTTCAGCTAAACCACATGCACATCTGTATGGGTTTTGTGTGACCTCTGGGGAAATGGAAAAAGTTGATGATTTGATTTGGTATCAATATCTTTTGATATATGGAAGTTCCTGCAAAACTTAGCTATTTCAGTGATTGGATGGTGAACACTTTTTCTGATCTTGAACCTTCACTGGCAAACCTTAAATCCTCTGAATAGCCCAGGTCTCGGGTTACATCACACTATTATTTCGACAGTTATATCATATGTAAGGGCTGCCGAGAGCACTCAAAGATTCAAAGGTAAAAAAACTTTGATTGTGCAATATAGGTCAACGCTTGATCATCTAACAGTCAGCAATGAAGATGACATTTATTATGAGCTATATAGCATGTCTAGATTGAGTGATATTTTGAAGATATCTTCAATTTCTAGCAAATCAAACATTTAATTGATTGAAATTCATGTTTGCCCCATTTTCTGGTGAGCTAGCATGACAATCTTTGGCAATCCTTTGAATCTCTGATTTGGTACTTCATTAGTTGTTTCAAAATAGCACCCTCTAGAAGCTGCTAGTGGATGCACTGGAGTGTACACGTAATTATGAAATGTACTTTATTTATCAAGCATGAATTAAGTAGAACATTGACATACAAAAATGGAACATACAACAAGGTCAGGTCATCTTTTCACGCTTCCTCTGAGACCAGAATACTTCCCACAGGGTTAGGGAGAGGTTAAATGAAAAGGGAAGGGTCAGATGCAGCTCCTCCTCAAGGTAGGAGACTACATTAAAAAAACTAAAATAATTATAAAACAATCAATTCAACAGGAATTTTATATTATCATTGAATATATTAATTGTTGACCGTACATGCAATCCTGTATCCCTGCCGCATTGTTTTTTAATATTAAAACTTTGTCAATTGTTTTCCAAGAGTGGCTGAATTTTTCCGTTCTTTAGGTAAAGGAATGTGTCCTGCAGTACTGAGAGAATGTAAATTAGGGTGTGTCCAACAAAAATACAAAGATGAGCAAATTCCATGTTTCACAACAACGACTGCATCAGTGATTGATGTTACTAGTATAAAAACCACCATGGTGTCTGTGGTGACTGCGCCCATGGGGTGGAACCATATACAGAGAGAGAGCGAGAATGAAAGTGACATCACTAGTAAAACAATACACTTATGTAATCAGAACCTTTGCCTTCTCAGTCTCAGGAAAACAAAAACAATGGCTTGATTTCACAAACTCTCAGCTTTTGCATGACTGCCCTCCATAGATATGTCTCATTTGGAGATACTATCAAATAAATATCAATATTAAATGAATAACACACCTGTTAAACTAAAAACTAAAAACGTAAAAGTAGTACTTCTGTGGCTCATTTCTCCCCTTCTCTCACTATTGCATGCACTCTAACCAGTGTTTCAGAGTTAACTGTAAGACACAGTACCAAACCCTGTGTAAAAAGGGGTGTGCATTGATGTGATTACATTTCTTGGGTTTTTTATTTTCGCATAGTTGTCCTTGTAGTTGTATATATTGTATTGTATATTATATTGAATTGTAAATGAATGTGCAATTTGACTTGTTAGGATTCCAGTATCTTTCTGACTCCTGCACTCCCCCTCACATTCCGTTTCCTCCTCCTACGTCACTTTTGGGTGATCCTAAGTCAAATTAATTATCTTTGTTTTAAAGAAAAGAAACAGATCTTACTCCCTCAAAGCCATAAATACATATATAAACATCAGCCTACATATCATTATTGTGTTTTTTTCAGTTTGTCTACAGTGGAAATGAAAGCATTGGCTGTTCTTGTGTCTCTTTGAGAGTATATGGTTCCATCAGCGCCAGATGTTTTCAGCTCCTCCCTGTGTGCTTAGTAAAACATTCCAGTCCAGCTTCGGGAATCTTCTGGTTCCTCCAGACACTCTCACTCAACTCAATGTACATGAGCTAGAGTGACTGCCCTAACACAAAATGAGAGGACTTGTTGTCTTGGTTACTTTGGCCTGCTTTGCCAGCGCTCAACACCAAGCACTGATTGATTACTTGGAGCGGAGACTGCTTGCTATTGAGGTAAGACTCACTTCACCTCCCTGCCGAACCCTGGGCTCCAGAGTCCCTCCGAAAGGAAACTTTCCAGGGACAGGGAACCGTCAATGGAATGCAGATGTGGGGAGATGCTGGGAAAATGCAGGGAAATGCAGTTTCTCTTAAAAGTAGTGATTTCGTGCTTCTTGGCTTGATTAAGAGATGGAGTTAAAATGCAGATTAACACGTTTTATTGGTGAGCTGTGCATGCATGGAAAAGTTGACACAATACGCACAAAGGCTGCAGTTTGTAAAAAGTTACACAATGAAATACTCCTAAATTGTTATGACTCAAGAGAGATGATCATCTGCTTTGCCCCATTACAGCACTTTCAGAATCTGGTGTCTAGGTTGGACACCAAATACGCAGCTAAGAGATTTTAACACTTTCTCCTAGAGGGATAGCTCTAATCAGGATCTCATATCTTCTGTGTAGCTTGGTTGTTTAGAATACTTGTATTGTCTTGGCATCATAGAAGTATGTTTATTATTATGATAGAGTAGAAAGCAATAATTTCAGAGACAACATATTCCAGAACAAACATCTTTCAGAGGCAGCAATTTCCTGCCTCTGTGTAGATAAACATGTTCTACTCTCTCTCTCTCTCACTTTCTCTAGAATAGGTTTGTAGTCCTTCTAATACAAATCATTACACAAAACTCTCCCTCGATATACTACTCTGCCACATCCCTCAGTCTATGTATTGGTCTATATTGTAGTGTTTATTGATCAGCCGTAGCTTTTCCCCCTCCACAGGGAGGTCAGAGGTCAGGCTCAGCTAAAGAGCAGCGCCCTTGGAGCTGGTAGGGATTCAGTGTCTTGCTAAAGGACACTTCAGCAGGGCGGATGCTTGCCACACGGGGGCTTGAACCTGGGTCATTTGAAGGATGGGCTCCCTACTCATTACACCCTGCTGCCCCCTGTGTTGTGAACCTGAATAGAATCTAAAATGAAGCCCTCTTTTGTGCATTTACAGGAAATGCATTTCAGCACACTGACTGAAAACAAATCTTTATGTTTTGTTCAAAATTAGACTTGAAATACAACCATTCTTACCTTACATGTATGCAAGGTCAATCTGACCTTTTCTGTAAATTCTGCTTGTGTGTGTCAAAGTTCAGAGATATAACTCATCCTTTTCAACCTTCTTTGAAAACAGGATCGTATTTCTCTATGGCATGAACAGACCAACCGCTACGCCACAGAGCTGCGGGAGTTTAAGCAACAGATGGTTTCCCAGCTGGAGAACCTGGACAAAGAGAAAGAGGCATTGCGCATGAATCTGGACAGTGTGGGGACACGGATGGACCGTGTTGAGCGTGAGATGGACTACCTGGAGACCCAGAACGGGGCGCAGCCATGTGTGGATGTGGACGACAAGCTGATGGAGCAGCAGGTGACATTGGTGAAGGAGAAGAACAAGGCCAAGTATGCAAAACTTTCAGGTGAGATGTGACAGTCTTAAACTACACTTTTAAGTAAGTCTAAGTCTATACATTTGCAGCAGCAAGCATAAATGCAGATCTATTCCGCCAAAACCAAACCTACTGCTATGTAATAACAGTTAATAAACTTATTAACATCAATACGTGAGTTGTCCTGACTGAAATGAGCAACGCAAGTTCAGTCAGGAAACTCTGGCTGGCTGCAGCTGATTGGACAAACGCAGCAGCGTGTTTACAAGTGAACCAATCATCTTACGCCACCCTAATGCCAAGCCTTTTAAATGACACGTCTCACTCACCTTTCAGCTGCTAACTGACTGCTGTTCTTGTGCAACAGTGCTGTCATGCGAAAATGCTGTTTGACCAGCTGTTTACCTAAATAGGTTGTTGTATATTATAACCAGGCAGTACCTGAAGATAATATTGTGCATTATAGGTCTTACAATCAGTAATTTGCCATCCTTATAATGCATCATTCCAGTGATAAGTCAATAACTCACCACAAAGGACGTTTTTTCTCTCACTTTTTATTGCTAGTTCTCACTCAGATTTACCACGCTCTTTTCATTCTTCATCTTAAGACTCTGTTAGGTTTTTCATTTGCAGTAATGTGTAGACTGTTTCTGAGAATAACATGGTTTGGTCTGTTGACCTTGTTTGTCATAAATCTGTGTTGAGTCTTTGTTTACAGACATTTGTGTGGGGCACCACTTCCTTCACCTCAGCACTCTCACTACACTTATATTTCTGAGTACTTTGAAAACATGTTGCTAGAGACCATGAATCATGTGGATCTGTTGAAACACTTATACTGAAACCTGTGTTAAGTAGCTAATCTTTACAACTACCATTGCCAGTGCTGTACACGTTTTAAGAATATTGTCTATAACATCTATAACATGAACATATAAGACAAGACAAGACAAGACAAAATAATATAAGATAAGCTTTATTGTCCCTGCTGGGAAATTTGTCTTAGACATCAAAGCCACAGCAACAAGGACATAAACACAGAACATGAAAACAGCATCAAGCAGCAGCATAGGCTAGAAACATCATACACACATCATCATGGGATAAAAAACACATCATACAATCAGTCAGTATAAATAAATATAAATGATACTAACATATAAACAGATAAGCATAACATATGTCAAATGTTGGAGTGGTGTCACCACATCATTTATAACCAGACTCTCTCTTATTCTAGACTGCAGGGACATGATCTCCAGCATAAAGGCCATGAAGATCTTGAAGAGAGTTGGAGGGCCAAAGGGCATGTGGACCAAAGACGTAAGCCGTGGCTCTGGGAAGGTGTACATTTTCAACGGGACAGATGAAGACACCATCCACGAGTTTGCCTCTGTGCACGACTTCACCAGCTCCCCGGGCACATCTCTGGCCACGCCCCTGAAGCTGCCCTCTGCCTGGAAGGGAATGGGCCATGTCATCTACAACAGCTACGCATACTACGTGAAGGAGGCTGGAGAGCTAATGGTGGTCAAGTATGACATGAAAAACAGCTCTGTGACCGACAGCGTGGTGTTCCCGGTCCAGGACCACGTCCCTGTGTACGGTCTGACCCCTGAGACAGTGATCGACTTGGCTGTGGATGAGGAAGGCCTGTGGGCCATTTACGCCACACGACAGCATGAGAGGCACATCTCTCTGGCCAAGATGGACGCCAACACGCTGGACATCGAGCAGATGTGGGACACAACGTGTCCGAGGGAGAACGCAGAGGCAGCCTTCGTCATCTGTGGCACGCTGTATGTGGTTTACAACACTAAGCAGCCCGGTCGCTCACGTGTCCAGTGTGTATTCGACATCAATGATATGGTGACCAGTGATGACGCGCCACTGGTTTACTTTCCAAAGCGCTATGGAGCCCACTCCAGTCTGAAGTACAACCCACTGGAGCAGCTTATCTACGCCTGGGATGATGGCTACCAGATCCTGTACAAGCTTGTGATGAAAAAGAAACTGGAGATTTGAGCCCACACACACACACACACACACACACACACACACACACACACACACCCAATCCCCCTTGTGATTTAAGTCTGAATTTTCAATAAACAAGTAAAAAAGTGCTGGACTCTAGAAAGGGACGCTAATATTTTCAGATGTGAAGATCATACAAGTTTTGAAAGGTCTATTCTATTTGATTTAATCTATGGCACGATTTCTTATGGCTGTGAAATCTTTATTGCTAATCAGACTGCACTTCCAACTGATTTTGGAGGATACAACTATTTTTGACCTTGAGCATAAAGTGGAGACCCAGATAATATTTTGCACCTTGTCCTTTAGGCATTTTTTCCATGAATGCGCCATTTACTATTGCAACATTTGTCATAGACAATTCACAGCTCTTTTACAGAGAGAACAAATATTATTTTTAAATCTGCTGATGTCTAGAACTGACTTGACTGAAACAACTGATGTTAAGACAGCTGCTGTGTGGTCTGATTAGTAGTTGCACGGGTGATAAAAAAAAATGTCCACAGCAAGTGTCTTGCAGCTGTAGGTGCCTTACTAAAACTTTTGTGAAAAGCTGAAAATAGACCTGTTTGTATTAATTGGCTGTCAACATGCAAATGATTAGCAACTGTAATAAGAGCTGTAATATTTGCTGTTGGAATATTACTTTATGCAAGTGCAAAGACAAAAGTAACAGTGTAAGTAGCATCCATAATAGTTCAATCTAAACACAGGCTATAATGTTGCTGAGCCAGTTACTATTTAATATCTATTATATTCTACTATAAATCAAGGCAATGCTTAGTTCAGGAGCTGGCATGAAAAAAGCTTTCTGAGTTAAAATGTTCTTCAGCTATGCCTCAAATTTCATTTTGCAGCTTTTAAAATTGACTGGTTTTCAAACATTTCTTGTGACAGTAAACATTCATACGGTGTGAAAACAAGTGAACGCTCATCATTGAAATATCCACAATGTTGTCTCTGAGGTCACAATATTGTCACTGAGGCAGGTGCAAGCTGAGAGTTGCTATAAATACAGTTGGGATATTAGGATACTTGCAAGGAACAACTAGCTGGCTAGCACTGTTACCTTTCTCTCTTAATGCCTTCATGCTTTATGCATTAAAAATTGAAAGGTTTGGAAAAATTTTGCTACCTGAAATTCATCAGGCAATATTTGAAAAACACAATTAATTCTGTCTTCATACTATACTAACCCATAATGTGCTTTACTTTCAGTGGGTGTTTTTAATGGTGGATATCTCATTATGGAACAAAACTCTTCAATTATTAATTCCTCTTATTAATTCCTCTCATTTTACAGTCTTTTGACAGTAGAGACAGCAAATATGTAAAAGTCAACATGGATAATGACTGGCAAGATTATGACATGATGTTGTAGAGAGCAAAACGGTTCCAAACTGTTCACACCCACAGATAAAACACTTGATAAAACACAAAATGGCTCTCAAAATGGTTTTTGGCTTTTAAAAATGTTACTAAATGAAATTACCAAAATTAACAAAGAGCACCCATATTTGTATTATGTCTATTGTTATAACACACGTGTTTATTTATTTGTCTGAAAATTTCTATTTCCTACTGTATACATTTCTTCTTTATACCTTTTCACACTATCATCTATTTCAACCCTTTCATTATTGTTCATTATTAAATAAATGGCATACTATACCTGTTAACAGGCAGTCCGTGTCTTCTTCTATGTAGGGATACAAAAATGCACATACAGTATAAATATGTATATATATATATATCAAATATATATGCTTTAGACTCTGCTTATGCTGTCCCTCTGTTGTGCTTTTGTCAAAATTGTAAATTTATCATTTGATATTTTGGTCTATCAGACGATCACCAGACAACACAACAACAGTAAAAAAAATGCAGTTTTTAATTAATCAATTTTAAGTTCATCGTAAGAAACAACACATTCTACTAAATTTTTACTTCAAACGTTGAGCTAGATTCTCCAATAAATGTTGAATAAATCGAAGAACTCAGGACAGCACACCAATTAATATTTTATCTGCTGTTTTATATGGACATTTCAGGCAAGACGCCCTTCAGGAGCTTACTATTGACAAATAACAACCATACAATGGCCTGCTAGTAGGGTGTGCTGTATTGATAACTTCATCCATCAATCTGAATACATTCTCAAACAACAGTAGGTCTGTACAATCAACTCAAATAACAGTGAATACAATCACATAAAGTTAACATGTCATTTAAAATGAATTGCATGATGTGTAAATTATTCTGATAATTATGAATAGGAGTCCCCAAATAATCATGATATATACTTTTGCTAAAATTCATAATCACTTCCACAAATTCCTTAGGCCAGCTTATAATGTCTGGGAATCAGTCCCTCACCAAACCACTGATCAGATATATTTACAGTATTTACCACATGTTCAGCCTTGCACACACTGTACACACTCAAGAAACTCACATCAAGAATAGAATAGATAGAATATCTCCTGGTAATTTTCTAGACACAAAAAAGAAAGTGCTCACATTATAAAATCAGATATTGATCAGATGCACACATTCTAAAATAAGTAACAACAAACTCATGAAATCATTACATTCAGATTCAGTTCATCGTTCAAACCACTTGGTGTCGATGTTTGCAAGCTGACTTTATGGAATGCTTCCCTGTCTAAAAGCAACTGTTCAATATTTAACACTATTTAATGACAGACTAAGGGCTGATCCTACAAAATAATTTCACCAGGACATTTTTACCTCTCTGAGTAATGTCCTCACAGGAGGCAAATTCACAAGTCAATTTGTTATCCTTTCATTTGAACATCCAGCGGTGGCCTGATAGTTTTAGAATTGATTTTAAGATTTTACTTATCATTTTTAAAGCTGACGTAGGCAAGATTTTCATGTAAAAATACACATTCAATATAGTCTTATCAGCCTAAATGATAAAGTGGGGCTGCAATAGAGAAGAGCGTTTCACTAATTGAGACCCCTTAAATTCGCCATATTTGCCTCAATGAAATTCTGGTGTCTGGTATGGATACTCCTCTGCCCACAGAAAGTGACAAATCCTAACTTAAAGGATAAGTTCACTATTTTGGACCTTAGACCCTATTTGCGGACGGTCTACCATGAACCTGACACATAGAGACCATAATTTCACTGATCGGTTCAGTATTGAGCTTTTGACAGTTTTCCTGCAGGCTCTCACTGGGCTACAATAGAAGTCAATGGGGCAATCCTAAATGCTTTGGAAAAACTACGATAAATGTGCTTTTCCGAGACGGGAAGCTCAGGGTGTATTCTTACCGGTCTCAGTATATAGTAGCCTACGTTGCTGCAGGTAAACAAATGCAGACTGCTCACCTAGATACAGTTTTGTAAACACCGCCCCGCCGCATAGTCCTCCGCGGGAGCAAAAACGTCAGGGGAATGCTTCAGTCCAAGCCATGCCAAGCACGTAAAAATTTTCGGATTGTGATACATTTCACAGGAGAGCATACTGAGACCGGTAAGAATATTGTTTGAACACAATCACATGTAATCCAGCAGTGTTTGATATTTTCAGCCAATAGGGAAATTTCAGTGAAATAAACATTCTACCAATTGATTATAAAATGAACAATAGTTGTGTGCATGAACAACATTTCATTGTTTTTAGCATGATTGGCAGTATCTTGTTTAAGGAATGCAAGACAGTAGAAAGAACCACAGTATTGCAGTTGAACTAACTCATTAGGTGTGTAAGCACCACTTTTAGTTGATTTGATACATTTCTGCAGTTACAGTGACAAAATGACTGCAGTAAACTTTAATGACCAATGTTTTCACTGGTTTGCACTATTATCTCTCTTTGTTGTGATGTTTTCCATCAGTTGTATTTTACACAAGTTTTGGTCATCTCTTTCTAACCATATTTCATATTCATGAGTAAAGCAGAGTGTATTCTCACTGATGAAGCATTTGTAAGTTCTTTATAGAGCTCCAACTCACTGGCAAGCCCAATTACATTAGTAAAGATAGGAAAGGATTTACATAGCTATCAAATATATCAACAGTTGTGCCATTATTTTCTCTTACAAATTGAATGAAATGACGCATCCAAAGGTCATTAGAAGAAAATGTAATTTGAGGGTATTGAATAGATGGGGAAATGCTTTGTAGTGATTAAATATATAATACAATTATATAAATTACATTATAGCACATAATATCATAATTTATATATAACTTTTGTCTTCAATTATCCTCAACATGTTTTCAGTAAGAGCAAAAATTGCAGAATAAAGAGAAATTAATAACTCATATCAATATAATAAATTTGTATTTTATTTCATAAATGCATCTATTCAGGAAGAACTGATGATAGGGTGCAAGTATTTTGAGATCATCATTTTTATGGCAAAATGTTGTGGCTTCCTATTGAATGTGAAGTTTGAATTTGATCATTTTATTAAATCCCTATGAGAGTCCAGACTCATTGAGGCAAATGCATCACTAAATTTCAAACACTAAACAGTATCAAAGCCACGTAATGAATATGTATATGAGAATTTGTAAAAGTACATTTTGAATTTCAAAATTAATAGAAACATATCTCTATGGGAGAAATGTCAGTTGTTAAGAATCTATTAAAAATCCTTCACATCTTTGATGACTTGAAACTGATCTTCTCTGTCAATTTAGTACACAGAAAATGAAAGGTATGACCTTGGCCTTTAATCTGTCAGGCATCGCTTTGGGTGAGAGATATCAGTCATTTTCCGTTGGTGCCAATGGTGAGAATACAACCTTGTAATGTTCTCACGGCACTGTAGGAGCTCTGTTGTGGTTAGGAGCCTGCCTCATTACAAAACATTGAATTTGAGAACCAAATTACTCAAACATGCTATTGACAAGTGCAGCTTCAACCTGTAAAATGAACATATTCTAAACTACATGGTGATGACCAATGATAAATACAAATAACACTAAAATAACATAAGAAATGTTACAATAACAATTAAAATAACAGAAAACACATATACATAATTGGTGCAGCTACAGTGAACTAAAAGGTAAATTAGCATTGCATGACGGTGGATATGTTAACTATGGAAAAGGACCGAAGAAACTGTGTAACCAACATACAGAATGTTCAAGGAGAGGTCATGCCGGCCCTGTGGCCCTCAAGAGATCAGATGACTGGCTGTGGTTTCCTTGTTTCTTATAAACCTCCACAACAACTGCACAGTGAGTTACTTACTATGTTTGTCTGATAACTCAACTTCTAGAAAATGATTAATGGATCCACCGATTGATATGTACCGGTAAAACACTTCTGGGTACTGGGCTTCATTTGATTTAGGCTAAATTGACATACTGAAAAAAGCCCAGATTGGAGCTTTAAAGGCCATATTTTGACAATGAAGTTCCAATTCTGCTTTTCCTGTGAGCAAATCTGATATCAGGCCGCTTTGAAGCATCTTAATGGCACTTAAACGTGTATGGTGGACTTTGTTTCAGAATATGTGAGCAAAGTGTTGCAGTAGGCTACGGATGGTATTTGAGTCCAGTTCCTGCAGGTTTCGAAGTAAAAATAAATCATTACGCTCTTGATATGTAATATGACAACCGAAAGCTCTGTGCTATATGTTTTTCCATATAGTGACAAGGAAGGGTGATGACTTCGATTTTCTTTGAAACCTCAGAAACTGGACTCAAATGTCATCCATAGGTGAACCATATATTCCACACTGTGCACACATTTATAATGGAGAGTTCACCCCACACCCCAAAAGTCCCATTAAGATGTGTCAAAAGGACTTTCAGCTTTGTTCGCAAAGAAAAACAGAAGTATTATGAAAGGTAGATATTGTTCAAAACCTCTAACTACAACTTAAATAAAACCACTGAGTAGGATGTGATATGATGATGTTTTTATAGAAGGCATTTCAGCCCAAATGAAACAAGGGAGTACTTATAATATACTTTTTATGTTGTTTTATGTGTAAACTTTAAACTTAAAAATTGTTACAAACTACACTTTAGATCAGTACTTGATCCTCTATCAATCAGAATTTAAAAGCATGTTTCAGATGAGGTATATTCATAAATGGAGGTCAATGTGACACCTCCACTGTAACAGAGAGGAATAAAAGGCAGTGAATATGGCCGGTCTTCAGAGTATTTTGATACCACATGAACATGAACAACTACTTCTAAACATTTTGTGAGGATTGAAACTATTTTGCACGTTATATACACAATGCAGAGTGGAATGGGGTTGGATTGTATAATTCCAATATCGCCAAGCTAGGGTACGGGTTAATGTTTTGTCAAATGTTGAAAAACCACTTCAACACATTTCACCACCATTTGTCATGTGGAAACATTATTTCACCAGCACTGTTAACTTTAGGCTATAGTTGAGAATGAAGCTCTCTGTATGCATACTTTGAATGGGATGTATAGAATTGTGATAAAAAAAATTATGACAAACTATAAAAACTGTTTTAGTAGCACAAATTACAGTCAAATTAGGTTGGATTGTACAATTCTAATGAGCCTGTGGTGTCACATGATAAAAAAACACTTGAACTGATCAAATTAATCACTTTACATAAAGTAAGACACATTTGTCATGAAATATGTCATCAAATGTGAATCAGCATTTCTGAATGGATGAGTTCAGGCGGATGGGTGTATCCAATATGACAGTATAGAACGCACCTGATATTTGTTATATAGACTTGATATGACAATTCAAACGGAATAAATTATGAATTATTCACACCTTCTGTGCATGACAAGCCAACAACCTATAGCCATTCAGCCATTGTACAATTTCACTGAGTCAACATAGTGCAATTACATATGACTGAATTGAACTGAACTGGTTGTTGGCTTGTCATGCATATATTTGTTTGTTTATTTGTTTGTTTATTTATTCACACACATATATTCAGATACAGAAATAATAATATTATTGTACAGTGGACGTGGCCTACATAATAATAATAATATTATTATTATTGACAAGCTGGGGCGTGTGAAATGGCCACCCAAAGAAGCTACTTAAAGCTTGTGATAGGGGGCCATATGCTGTGAATAATGAATAGTGAATAATGAATTGGTTATTGTATTTTGTTGTCATATCAGGTCTGTGTAGCAAATATCAAAGCGACCCAGATTTGTGCATGCTTTAAATTGGCAAGCTAAATGGCTCATTGAATGGGATGTTTTCCACCAACCTTGCAATGATTTGTAGCACAGTGAATGGGTGATGTGTTTTATTTTAGCAATCTGAATTGGTGTGTTAGCCATTGATGGTTAAGCAGAGGTTGATGCTCTAATCTGTGTTGTTGTGTTGGGCCATAGATGGAGATTCCCTGCAGTCTGGGTTGGGATGTTGTATGTATATTCCCAAAATCTCAGCAATATGCATTGTTAAATTGGTCAATCCAGACCAAATCATTGGGCATCTTTTGCACATTATTTTTTTTAAATTGTTTTACCATTTAATGAGATCACCCAGACAGATGGTGTGAACCAGCAGAATCCGTGGAATCTCTACTTCTATTTTCTACCTTGATTTGTCACTCCAGCAGATAAATCTACCTTGTAATTTTACTATATTTGATAATTTAGTAAATTGTATTACTTCTCTAAATCATGAGAGGTATAACTTTATCAAAGACTTGGCTGACTGATGACTGTAACTGGCATTGTGAATTGCCTAAATACAATTCCCTTCACTCCATAAGAGAAAACTGGTTAGTGGTGTCTTCTTATTCATGCATGATGATTCTGATTACAAAATCATATTATCTCATTTTGAATTCTGATATGATTAAAATGGAATCTATTTTCCTTCCAAACACTTGATTTCAATTAACAGGCCTACTTGTCATATTCTTTACACTTGATAAACAAGGAAGTAAAAGTGAGCAAATGTTGGTGGTTTTAATATGAATCCACTGTGGATTTCATTAATATTGTTTTATTCATTCATTCATTCATTCATTCATGCATTAATTCATTCATTCATCTTTCCCTGCTTGCTCCTTTTCAGGGTAACGGGGGTTAGAGCCTATCCCAGCATGCATTGGGCAGAAGGCAGGGAAACACCCTGGACAGGTTGCCAGTCCGTTACAGTTCATTAATACCTGTACTCCTGTTATTTTCTTCCATCCTCATTCATAATCCTACAAGAGTTACCAGCTCTTCTGTGAACCAGAGCAGAAGATTGCCTTGGCTCCTGATAGCTATGATGTATCTTATTGTGATGTTAAATCTACATGCCACAGGTCAGTGGTTCCAAAAGTGGGGTCCGTGAAAAACCAGGGGTCCTTGATGGGGTTCCAGGAGGTCCCCAGCAACATGAGGAATAGCTTAATTTCATTTTTATTTAGCTCTTGGACGTTAGCCTAATAAGAAAATGTATAAGGATGACTATTAGTGTTGTGACGTTCGCGAACGATACGATTCTTTTGAACGGCTCTTTGGTACGAACGAAGGGAACCGAGTCATACTTGATGGGAGCCGTTCTTTTTGGCTGGACGATGAGTCTAGCCCTAGAAACCCAAATGTCCGTGACTGAGTGACTGACTGACTGACTGAGTGACGAAGTTACACCATTGGCCGGCTAGTCTGATGACGTCATCACATTATGACATCATCACATCATGACTATCATGAATAACGACAGACACCAAAGCTACTTTTCCCTACTAGCAACGAGCTATGGCAGTGTACGGATGGCGCCATAAGGTCCACAAAACAATACACCACAGTCCTCAACCTCCAATCTGCCATCCTTCCATATCTGCTTTTCCAGCTCCTGGTGACTACTGTTGTGACTGTAATAAATTCATCAGTAATTCTATACAAATGTACAAGTACTCAGT
>OMLI01032546.1:0-16610 GCA_900302605.1 Rondeletia loricata | reverse complement strand
TAATATTATGTTTCGACAAATTACTTGTATTGCCACCCTTACTGGCAAATGTTTTGTTGCACTTGTGGCAACAAGCGTTGTCGTCATCGACTTTAGTAAAATATACCCAGACTTTCGAACGTTTCGTTCTCTCCGCCATGCTGAGCAGAGCTGTCTGTGTGCTTTGTCTGCTTCCGAGCTCAGGTTGTAGGCTACTGGAGCGGACCCGTATGTAAGTGTGCGAGCGAGTGTGTGTGTAAGAGCACAGCACAGCACAGCCCCGCCCCTCGCGCAGAGAGACAGAGAGATAGAGGAAGCGGCAGTACGTTCGCGACGTTTAAACTCCTTGAAAAACACATTTGGCACAATATAAATCTCACTCCATAATTTCTCGAGTAACTACCGATAACAGAACCGATAACGTCGGATCTTATCAATACTCCGGGTTTTACTAATTTAGAACCGGTTCCGGTTTAGAACCGGGTTTCGGGGGGCATCCCTATCTCTAATTAAGAGTAATGGTCGTAAATCATGTTTACCCGGGCCAGGCATTAAAATGTTCTAGTGGTTGGATAAGCTAAAACATTTGTTACTCTTTCAGAGTTGATCGTCATTTTTCTGGGAGCCATCAGAGTGATGAGGATGAGGCGAAGGAGTCCTACTTGTGAGTTTTTTTTATCCCATCTATCCTCTCCTCCATCTGATCATGACTTATGTGATTCATGCTTTAAAATTGTATACATTGATACAAAATCTGCTTTTGGATAACAGTGTCCTAAGGCCTCTCAGTGGGATGGCACAGTTATTTTCCCCTCTCTACATTTTGTGTTTTGTTCATTGTTTGAATAACAGCTGCTTGGAGCATCTTTTGGACAATGGTGCTGATCCATCGATGGTTAACTCAAAGGGTTACAGTGCTGTTCACTATGCAGCTTACCACGGCAACAAACAGAACCTGGAGCTGGTGCGTTCTTCTTTTTCACCTCAGATTAGCTCAAAACTCAAACTCGGCGCATGCATTCATCAGTCAGCCATCAGAACTTACACTGATCTACCCTCCTGGTTTATTTTTAGCTCCTGGAGATGTCCTTTAATGCACTAGGAGACATAGAGAGCAGTATTCCAGTCAGTCCACTGCATCTTGCTGTAAGTGTTTTACATTTCCCCAAGTCCCTGGCTCAACATTGGTCGGTATAATCGTCCACTTAATGTTGGCTATGAGCAGAGTAGTGACTGCCTTCCCCTGTTCCCCCAGGCTGATAAGGGCCACTGGCAGGCGTTGCGTGTGCTGACAGAGACTGCAGCCTATGTGGATGTGCAGGATGCTGCAGGGCGCTCTGTGCTCTACTTGGCTGCCCAGAGAGGCTATGCCCGCTGTGTGGAGGTCCTGTTGGCTCAGGGGGCCTCCTGTCTCCTCAATGACAACCGCTCTATGTGGACTCCAATTCATGTTGCAGGTATACTGCTCTCTGCTGGAATATCTCGAAGCATAGCATTGTTTTTCAGATATTATCCACCTGAATAGAGTCCATTTTATGTTACAGCAAAAGTGAAAGTACTCCATCCTAATTTTTTGGGGACTTTGTTTCATACCAGCTGCCAATGGTCACACAGACTGCCTGCTCATGATGATTGATTATGGGGAGGAGGGGGATCTCACCAATGTCGCAGACACATTCGGCCAGTGAGTGGTTCTCTTGATGTCAACTATGACAAGTCTTTAACTGAAAAGGCTCACTTCAGTTTTACGTTCAGCTTTGAAAACGTTTTTATAAAAACAAAAAAAGTGTTGTCAAAATCTAATCTGCCCAATGAGCATACAGTGGAGAGAAAAAATACTCTTCTTTATTCTTATTCCTGTCCCCCTCAGGACCCCTCTGATGCTAGCTGTTTTGGGAGGTCACACTGACTGTGTCCACCTCCTGCTGGAGAAGGGTGCCTTGCCAGATGCCAAGGACAAGAGGGGCAGCACAGCTTTGCACAGAGGGGTGGGTCAAAAACACTATTATGTCTGTACCCTCAAAATTAGTCTGAATAGCAGGGCCTCAGCTATGCCACAAAAACTCATACAAAACCAAATGTGATTTACAATTTCGTCTGCTTAAAATGTTTTTTTTTTATGTTGATTGGTAAAATGCATGTTCCGCTATAATAATTCCAGTATTAGGTGTTCGGGAGCACTTCTATAAGAGCCGGGCTCTGTGTGTTCATTCGTTCATGTGTGTAAGACTTTTTGCAATGCACAGTAGTATGCACTTTTTAGGCCACACAGAGCCCTAAGAGCCCTGCATAAGCGAAATACAGTGTGCACCCGTACACCAGGCAGTACGGTAGATGTCACACAAGCATGAGCCAGCTCTAGGCTAGTGCACTGTACATCCACATAGCAGGAGGTAGCTTGGTGATTTTCTAACTGTAGTGGACACATGAATTAAATATGTTGTTCAGCGATTCTCTTAGTTCCAACAACACTGTGCTACCACAGCACTTTGGTGTTAACAGGTGGAGTTTTTAAAGTCAGCGTAGTTTCACTCAATCCAATCATGCATACCCCACCCCTCCACCCAAGCAACTATAAATCACTAGTGCACTTCTTATAATATGAGATCAGCTGAGAAAACTGACAAGAATTTCTGACATTGATTGATTGATACCTGATGCTCTTATCTATATTTACAATAAGTGCAATGGTAGAATAAGCTTAAATTCCTTAAAGCAGCCTATAGTAAGGAAAGCAACATGTAAAAAATATTCCTGTGTCCCTAGAATATTCATATATAATGGAGAAATGTAAAGAAAAAAGACATCTGTAAAATAGAAAAGGCATAATTACATTAATTCTTCCCAGTCCAAGTTGTCATCCTCATTTTTTAGCTGTATCTGTATAGTCTCATCACCCAGTTTTGGTTTGTCGTCTAGGCGGTGTTGGGCCGCGATGACTGTGTGACAGCCCTGCTGGAGCACAAAGCTTCTGCACTGTGTCGGGACGCCCAGGGTAGCACACCGCTGCACTACGCTGCATCCAGAGGCCACACCGAGATCCTGGCCAGTCTGGTACAGGCCGCCGTGGCCAGTGACCCCCAAGATAAACTGCTGGACAACAAACAATACACCCCATTACACTGGGCCGCTTACAAAGGTTTGCTCGGTTTGATCGGCTGGAAATTGCTAATCCCCAATGTTGTTATTGATAAATGTAAAATCTGTTGTCTGTTATGCTGAATATCTGTCCATCTGTTCTCAGGGCATGAAGACTGTTTGGAGGTTTTACTTGAACATAAAACATTTACCCACGAAGAGGGAAACCCTTTCACCCCACTGCACTGTGCTCTGTGAGTACTTCTAACTCGGCATAGGCACTCATCTTGTGCCTCAATGTGTCAAAAATAATTGCATTTACTCACAAAAAGCACGACACATTTTCTAGGATTAGGTGAAAGTGTGCTTTTGTCATTAACTTGTAGGATGAACGGCCACAGCGGTGCTGCAGAGAGGCTGCTGGAAACTACTGGGGTCCTCATGATTAACACCAGAGATGCCAAAGGAAGGTGAGGCTACAGAGCAACTGTCCTTCAAAACCAATCCCTGTTACCTAAAAATTCTTAATAAATTGATAGGTATAGCATTTTTTGCTCATTATAAAACAGTCAACAATGTTGCTTGCATCTATTCTATCTTCTCCAGTCTATGCAAATGTTTAGTGATGCCTAGTGCTTTGTACTTAAAACTTAACAATAGACAAACAAAGACTCTAAAGCTGTAAGCCTGTGCTCATAAGTCGTTGGACTGTCTCTGTCTGTGCCTGCAGGACTCCACTCCATGCTGCTGCATTTGCTGAGGATGTGGCGGGGCTTCAGCTGGTGCTTCGCCATGGGACAGAGATCAATGCAGTGGACAAAACTGGACGCTCTGCTTTGATGGTTGCCGCCGACAAGGGACAGAGCGGCACCGTGGGTATGTCTGCCGAGAGAGAGCATGCAGTTTTGTAAATGTCACCTATGACAAATAGGCTTATAAAATCAGACACAGTCAATGCATTAAACAAACTCGAAGACACTAAGTTATACAAAATAATACTACACCAAACCTAGCATTTAGTGTGCATTCATTGTACTGAATGTATTGTTGTAGTAGTGAATCTTGACTTCCAGATAGAGTTGCAGGAGATAAATGTCTTTGTGTCTTGGTGTTGTCCAGCCATCCTTCTTCACCGAGCCAAGGCTGACCTGACACTGCTGGACGACAACAGGAACACTGCCCTGCACCTGGCCTGCAGCAAGGTAAACATTGATATTACTCGCAAGATCCTAAAGTCACACATCCACTGTGGTGTGCTGAACACTGCCACCATGCAACTCGGTAGGATAAACATTACTTCAGCAAGCATTATTTGTCATTAATAAGCTATGATTTATTTTCATTTAAAAACTACCACTGGTGTATAAAGTAGTAAAAACTAACACTTGCTTTGAATGCGTAGCATCTCCGATGGACAAAAGCATGTGCATCTTGTTACCGTGTTCTTTATTTATCCCTCAGGCTCATGAGATGTGTGCCCTGCTGATTCTGGGGGAGATCCACAATCCCACTCTCATAAACGCCACCAACAGTGCACTGCAAATGTGAGACCGTAGACATTTTTTGAACTAACAACAAAAAATGGGACAAAGAATGTTATTCGTAGAATACTGTTAAACTTCCAATAATGGCTGGGGGCTTTATCTACGTCAACAAACGAGGCCTTTATTAGAGATAGGCCATTATTTGTTTTGGCAAAAAGTGATAGAATTTACCAGTATTCTGTAAAGAATTGTGCTCAAATTTATACAATTGCCTTTTTAGGCCTATAGCCTTAAAATATTACTGGTATAGACAACTGATGTCAGATACTACTACTACTGCTACTTATAACGATAATGAATATCTGGCTGAGTTAATCACGCAAAACAATTAACTACTTTAAAAAAGAATATGATGTATTATTGCTAAGATACCAGTAGGCTACCCATACAGAACATACTGGACATTAGTGTTCAAAATGGAATGAAACAAAAAACAAAGCCATATCCACAAAAGTGAATCAACAAAACCTCTGTCACGTATTGACTAACAAACAGGAGCAATGCTGTATAGCGATCCAAGCAGTGGAGTTATGTTTGCCTAATGAATTTCAAGGCTTTTGCGCCAGTATCCATCCAGATGAACGTGTCATGTTCTACCACATGCAACGTCTCTTTTTGGTAATATATTTTGTGATATTTTTGTCATTTTAATGATATTGACTAAATATTGCATGAATTTAGAATCATCTCTGGTAATTCTGCCATACTTTTTATGTGGGACAAACCTTTTATTTATGCATACACACAACACTCATTATTCATTATTGGAAGTTTTACGGTATTCTTTGCGTATTTACTAACGTGCTAAATAAATGTTAGAATTGCAAATTGTTTGTGAACAGTGATTCTGCCAACTGTCTCTCAAACCTTCCCTTGGTCTCCTCCAGGCCCCTCCATCTTGCAGCACGTAATGGCCTGGCTACGGTGGTGCAGGCCCTGCTGAGTAGAGGAGCCACCGTGCTGGCTGTGGACGAGGAAGGTGAGGCGTGGCCAAGTTCTGTTAGCCAATTCAGCCTATCCGCTGTGGTTACAGATGAAGTACTGAGTTAAAGTATGTACTGTAGTGATAGTGTAGAATACGCAAAAGGTGTTTAGTTTACACATGAAGTTCAAGACTGGAAAACTGTTTTTGTCCGTTGATGTGAATGTGTGCTGTCTGTTTATCAGGCCACACCCCAGCCCTGGCCTGTGCTCCCAACAAGGACGTGGCTGACTGCCTGGCTCTGATCCTCTCTACCATGAAGCCTTTCCCCCAGCGGGACCCTTCCTCCTGCTCCTGCTCCTCTCCCACCATCTCCCCCTCCCCAGATCTCAACTTGCTGAAGCACTGCGGCATCACTGCTGCCTGCGCCCCCCTGCCCAGCGGCGGCCTCCACAACGGCTACGTCAAAGACCGCCACGGTGCACCGGTTGGCCTGGACGGGTGTCTGTCTGAGTGAGGTCGCCTGCCCCCTCAGTCAGCTGCTATCACCACCATCACCACCAGGGGGCGACTCCCTTTAACACCGCCCAGAGGACCAGGAGAGCACCCACCCACATGTCTGTTCTCTATGTATGTATGTGTTTGTGCGTCTGTGTGTGTGCGTGAGCGTGTTTGGTCTTCTCTTGAGGTGCAGTCAAACCTAATATGCAATTAGATCCCATCCCTCCATCTCCTAGTAGTGTTCAATACATAGAGGCTGATTGCTCTACAAGGTCACTCAAATTAAGTGTGGCATCCAAAACGGACGCTCACAATCTGGCCTTCCCCAAATCATTGAACCCTTTAAAATCATGTCGGCGTAATTATATAACTGACAGCTAATAGCATGGAAACCTCTGTATCTCTGTCTCTCTTTCTCTCCATATCATTCAGTATTTAAAATCATATCATCTTTGATCAATTGTGGTGACCTTGTAGAGGACCGCACAGCCTTCCCAAAATAATGATCAAAGAGTTTTTTTGTTTGATATTTTTTTCTTTTTTTTCTTTTTTTAGTCCGTTAGCCTAGATTTTTATGAAGGAACCATACAAGGGAAAATCAAAATTTTGCTTAAGAGTGCAATGCCTAGTGTACTACAGTACAATCTGAAATTTGGAAAAGGGTCACAAATATGTTATTTCCATAGCGTACTTTAAATGTACGGCCTAGAATTGTTTGGCATTTTAACAAAAGATAATTTGGTAATGCTGCTGAATACATAAGCACGTCTCCTTACAAAGGAGGGCCATGTTTGAGTTGGCATTTTAACATCGACTTGTTCTCAATGCCGACGTAACGTTTTAAAGATGCTAAATAAGTGTTTGTTAAGCTAGAATGTTTCTAAGCATATAAGTTATGACCAAAGTTGATCAACACTACTATGGCTATAAATTATTTATTTGAGATGAACTGTACTGTATAGAGAAAGACAATAGATCTTGATATACCTCGTCAACTCGTTTAGCAGCTGCTTCATCTTCACCCAGGGTCCGTAGGCCTAACGTTCTCTCTCTGTAGGACTAGAGAACTATTGTAGGATAGTGACTGACTGAGGCCTTGTTTATTTCTAGATGAAGGCTTTACTAGTAATATCTGCCAACAACACCTCATCAAAGCATCGTATATATGAGCACATAAATGAACAAGCCATTTCAATTTATTTTCCATCTCTTTATTTAACAGTGTTTTTGCAAAAGATTTCACAATTAGAATGGCCTAATTATCGAATGAGCAATCGGTTTAGGTTTTTAGGCGCTCATGTTGTTCTGTTCTTTGTGTTTCCGAAGTTGAACCGGCCATCAGCATTGTGGTTTTAACAAGCTCTTACTAATGGAGTATTTCTTGGAGCTGGTGAACTAGTCTTAAACATCTAATAGGTTGTGTCTCAACTCTGATCAGTTTGAAAAGATAGTCTCTGCTATTTTTATTAGGTAGTTTTCAAGCAATATTTTCTTTTTGGCCTTTTTTTGAACGTTATTGAATAGACAATCACTGTCACAAGGGCTTTTGTTTCCCTGGAATGTTTTTGATCTTTTTTTCTTTCTTTCTTTCTTTTTCTTAGTTCATGAAAAATTATCTAAAGACTCAACGAATGGCTCTGTGTGTGCCGGGCATTTTACTGTCAGTGTCAACACAAATGCACTGGATTGCCTTTATGGCATCTCATGAAATGCCTTTTGACCCATGCCTTCTGTATCGCATCATTTCAGTTGGAATGCTTAATGGCAGAGAATGACAAGCCCTGAGACTGATTATCTTTCCACCCATTTGATAGCTTAGCAACAACATTAAACCACAGTACACCAGAGTATCTAGTGGGGGAAAAAAAGATTGACGGGCATATAATACCGTCTGTCCTGGCATCATGAATGACCAGGGAGAATTTATAACCCTTATAGAAGCAAATAGGGCTAAGAGGAATTGGAGAGGGAACTTTGCTTAGGCCAATACCTGTTGTTTAGATTTCAGGAATAGCAAAAATCCAAATAATTGTGCTTTTGGTGTTCCTTTTGTTGTCTCTTTATCCCATGTCTGGTACTAAGCATACTAAAGATGATTGTATTGGACCACTAGAGCTTTTTGTGACTTAAATCTTGATGTTATTACTATGCCATTCGGTCTTTTTACCATCTGCTGATGGTTGAATTACACTGATTCAGATCATTTTCATTGGCATGATAATTTCATATCGACTCGTAATGAAATGGCACAATTGCACACATTAGTTGAAGTTTGACTGGATGAGAGTTGAGGACCTAGGCTTTCATGTTATAGTATTTTACTGGATATTCTTAAGATTGACATTAACTCCATTTCAGAGCAGTGAATTCACTGAGTTAGTGTTTTAGAACTCTTGATTTGTAGTTGGCATTTCAATTGTCCTCCATAACTGACTGAATTGAAATGTAACTAATTGGTGACCCCCAGCCTTTGTTCTCCTGGTCAAATTGGTTTGTGGAACAAAGGGATTTGTAGTGATTTTTATGATCTGTTTTAGGGGTAGGTACATTTTTGTAGTCTCAGGATCTGTGTTGAAGCAGCACGCAAAACGTATTAATGAAATCGGTGATCTCAAGAGGATGATTATCTTGAGATTTTTTGATGGGATGGTTCATAATATATAGTTCCTTTTTAACCCTCACCCCACAGCACTTAATTAGATAGTCAAGCACGCACTTTAGTACATTCAGCTTCTAAGTGTGCAAAATTGAGCAGATGTAATGTATGTACTTATGTTTACATGCATGTGTTTTGCTGCCGAATACAGGAAGGTAGGGGTTGCAAAAGACAAGCAAAGGCTGCAACAAAATTGTATTCTAACAATTCATCATTGACAAAAAACAAAAAAAAAGTTTATATAAGCACTTTGGGACAGTGTCCACTGCCCACTGACTTTTTGTGTTATCTATTTCTGGGCAACTGGTCCAAAAAAGTGATGAGATTACATTACCTAACCTACTGTTAACAGTGCAGGCTCTGACCTAAGTCGGTGGTAAAATCACTTTAAGTCAGCCCAGGGATTTAACCAACACCTCGGGCTCCTCAAAATAGTCTACATATTCCCTCTGCCACCTGTAGGTGCTGTCAGACAGGTCAGTTTGGGTAGAGTTTTTTCACTTGTGACCAGTAAATGGAGCCATTCCCCCTGCTAATATACAAGTTGTAACTGAATCCTTTTGTTGTATCACAGTATTCTTATACATGCTTTTTTATTTGTGTGTACCAATGGTAAATGTGTGCTTGTGCATGGAGCTAGATCACAATTTTGATGTAAAATGGATCAAACAAATGGAGCATATACAGTATATCTGGAGTCAGAAATGGAAAGCAATGAAAGGTCCAATTGTAGCAATAGAGAGTGTGTGTAGTAGTGTGCAGCACAAATATTGCACTGCCATTCATTTAGGCCAATTCAGTAAATCATAGCATAAATGCCAATGGAAGATTTTAAATGCGGGTTAGATGTGTGAATCTTTGGTCACAAATGAGGCCTATTTGCCAACATTTGTTAAGGGGAAAACCTCTTAGTAAAGCAGCAATGGATTTATGCATATGTTTAAACAGTTTACAGTCTGACCTTCAAAACTGAGCCATGAATTTACTGACTGAAATGAATGTAGGGTCAATTTAGAGCAGGACAATTTGCTTTCTCCTGACTTTAAACTATTGCTCTTAATTTGTCTTGCATAGATACAATTACACAGGTAGCATGAAATAACCTAATTCTCTACATATTATTTGTCTATTAGTCTTCCTGCAATGAGGGTCTGGGTAGGTTTTTGGCATTTCTGTTGGAGTATAGGCCTACTATTGTGTAATATCACTTTTTTCTTTTTTTTCTGTTTGTGTGGAGCATACAAGGTAAACAGGACAAGCGGTCAGATTAATTTAACGTTCATGTTCATCCATTCCATTGAGATTGCCTTACAGTACAGTAAAACAAAAAAGACAAAGGACTACAGTAGATGTGATCACACGTAATCGGAAATAGCCTATATTTGACAAAAATGCACCTAAGCTACACCCATTTAGTGCCATAGAAACCTTTATTTGCCTTTAGAAACAAATCACATTTACTTGGTCAGTAACTTATTCAGAATTAGTCAGGATTATTACAGTTTTGTGTTTGGAGCTGCATGTCTTTTGGCCAATTATATTAGTCAAGAAAAAAGTACAACAAATAAAATTACATAGAACATATTTGCATGGAATAGTAGTCATTTAATGCAAGTATTCTGTTAAAATTTGGTGTTGGTACAAATCTGTTTTCTAATTGGACACTGAAGAATATAGTCCTTTACGTATTGACAAAGCAATCCCTAGGTCGTGTGTTTGTATAACAAGGTGGTTTATAATGTGTGTGTTAACAGGGAAAAATAGTTTTTGATGTCCGCAAAAGCATGGTATATAAAGTACGGAATTGATTTGCCTCAATGGATGTCTTGGTTCTTACTTGAAGTAACGCTGATATATGGCAAATTTCAATTCAACTCTCTGATCCACTGTTGAGCCTTTTGCCTTAAAAGCTGAAAAGGAAGTGATATCTGGCAGTACCTGATAAGTTGCATCACCTGTGGAGTTATGCTGCTTAGTTGGATTGCTAAAATTTTGACTAATTTTGATCTTACAGACATCTGTGGGTGTCGGGAAGCACACAAATCAATTGAGGTAGCACATAGCTCAAGGTTGCCATGGTGCAGAGATTGTTCTGAGAGGTTAGGATATTGCCATATTTGCCACTGTGAATGAATTGTTCAGAATTCACTGATAAACAATCAACTTTGGCTTGTCCATTATCCAGAGCCAAGTAACACTGGGGTTAAAGTGGTGTACCTCAAAAAAATAAGCAGAGAGAAAGGAAATTCTTAAGAGAACATTTGTACAGTTATGCTAGGAGTTCAAATCTTCTGATCCATCGTGTCATGGCTCATGGGTAGTTAACTGTGCTTAAACCAGCCTAAATCAGAAATGTATCTACGCGGAAGTGTTAGATTATTGTCGGCAGATGTCTAATGTTTCCTACCTTACAAAGGGGCAGTAAACTGCACCTTGTACTTTTATTGGACCTGCGGTTTTACCTCATCAGTGATCTTTTGTGTGATGACGCTGACATTGATCCTCTGTGATTTGTTCTTGTTTTTCCTGATGCCAGTAGTGTAGATTTCTCTCTTGTAGTGTGTGTGAGTGGTTTTCAATATATGCATGTTGATCCTATACATGCACACAAGTCCCTTGTTTAGTACAGAAAAGCATAGTAATCCTATGTCAACGTGTCTCTTTGTTATACACAGCAGATTAGTCTATTATCCGGTGCAAATCATATAAGGGTAAGGGTACAGTCCAATTTAAAGTGGGAGATGAAGGTAGCTATTTAACTTTACCTCTATGAGTTAAATCAATACATTTTTACTGTATGACTAATGCTAGTTTGACCGCCTTCCCCACCTGAACACTTATTTATTTCCCCCCACCAATAGGACCTGTGTAATATCCAGCACAGTGGTGGCATGGTGCCTTTTATTTGTTACTACCGAAAGGTACGGTCTTCCATTTGTATTTCCCAGAAGCCTTATAATGGGAAAAAGAAATTATAATGAACGTACAAGACTACAGTAGATAGGCTCATATTCCCTCTGAGCGTGATTATTCTCAACCCAATGTGATATGAGTTAGAAAAGCCTAAATAATTCCTCCTGTTATAGTCTGCATTTATGATGCATTTCCAGTGACCGAGTGCTCCCTTAGGGTGACAAAATAAACTGCACATTACACTGATGCGATTTTGGGCACACCAAACATTGGATGGGTGGGGAACAATAGAGTATGAAAGCACAAATCCAAAGATGGCACCTCGAGGCTAAGATGGCGCTCCCAACACCACAGAGTTAAAAGGAGCCTAGGAAAGATTTAGGCATACAAGTGAGGAAAAACATCAGACTCCTCTGAGTGCAGATAACATGAGGTTTGATTGTCAGTAACACATTAACTGTAGAAAGACAACTGTCTCGAATTTCAGAGCTTATTAATTCTGATTGTTCTTCTCAACTCTTTGGTATTCATAAACTATTCGTAATTTCACGATGCAGTCCAAGTTGTGAAATCATATGGTACATGCGTACAAGATAAAGTGATTACATTTAGGCAAACCGTTTGTTGTGACTGTGTTGCAAATTGATTGTGGAGATTGTTTTGTGTTATTAGGGTAGACTGATTAAAAGTAGGGTTGCAGTAGTAGCTGTGTGCAGTGTTAATAACAGTGTGATCATACTATAGAAGTGATGTAACATTTGTTGTCTTAATACAGCATCAAGGCATGAATCATCTTCTCTCAAGCTGACCTCGTTTGAAATAGACAAAAGATAAAAGTGCAATAACCTTTTGTTTATCATTGCTTCCTCAGTTGAAAAATATTATTTAATATGCCCTTTTTGTTAACACCAAAAGTCACTCTTCTGTAGCAAATTAAGGATTTATACGGTCCTCTTATTTGTATTCAGAGAAGTGGCGTTTGATAGTGGAGTGCGTGATATTCCATTCTTAAAACTGTGATCAATATTCAACTTTAAAAGCTGCCTGCTCGGAACGGACCGCGCACAAGTTGACTGATAGATTTGAGTAGGTGCATTTTTCCCCTTATGGATGGGCTTTGATGGTATTGTACTTTGGACTTAGACCTAATTCCTTGATTTCTGTTTTTTAGCTGATAGACATGTTCATTTGCATGTGTAGATGTATATGCATCCTCTTCCTCCTTGAATGAAATGTTTTCTCAAAAATATTTAGACCTGTCAGTGAAGTATGCGGATAAAAGGAATTATGAAATGCCTTATAATATATTTGTTTTCAATGTTCAGCATTAAGGGTTCCTATGTGTCCCTCCCTTTTCAGCGTGTAGCCTAAAGCTTGTACAGTTAAGAAACTCATGAGATTTATATCTACTGTATAGCCTATGTGTTCTCAGAATTTGTTACTTGGAGGTCCTGTGATTGTGGTTTTAGAGTAACATTCCCCTTGAAAGTGCCGTTTGTTTTCACCAGCAGAGGATGTGTCTGGGAAAAAAATGTATTTGCAAGAAGGAAAAAATACATGAAATGTTCAAAACACTTTCCAATGGTAAACCCATTGAACTGAATGACACAAGGTCTTTGTGCAGGTGAACTAAGGCAGCAATCTTCTGATGGAGCACCTTATCGACTTGCTCTTTCTGTGAGCCCACAGTGGAAGTAGTCTCACACTTAGCTTGATTACTCTAAAGCAGAGCCATATCAGAGAAATTGCCCATTAGGAGCCCCCTTGAATGTGCTCTTAGGAATAGCCTACTGTAGGAAAGGATGTATACTGCATGTTCTGTGACATTTTATTAGTGTTAGTCAGTCCCCTTTATGTTTTTACGTTTACTCAGCTTCACTGTAGATGTTGCCCCCTTATTGCAACTCACTAGCTATTAACAATCCTCTTACAACTGGACTGAAGCAGGCATTGATCTGCCGCTGAGGCAGCCTTACTTCATTGCAGATTTAAAAAATTTTTTTTTTAAGTTGATAGATAAAGGGTTGCCTGTTTTACTTTGAGTGGCTTATCTGGGGAAATACCAAGGAGCCCTTATCATGAGTGGAAGGACTCTGGATCAGGGCAAGTGATGAGTTACAATCAAATAGTTTCACAGTGCACCTTCACACACACAAAAAATAGTTGGCTTGTCCACCCAACATTCCAAAGTTTCTTTTCACAATCCTTGCCCATTGATTTAAGAAATCTATTTTGCTTTGCTGGTGAATGGAGTGGGCATGTGTGTGTGTCAATGACAGGGTTCCCTATTTAGCCTAACGCTGATTACCTCATTTACAAATCTGCAAATATACTATTCTACTGTGTGTAAAGGAGTCAATGCCATCACCAGCAGCATGGTCTCTAGACCTGTGATGACAACAGGACCAATGATCTTACTCTGTTGAAATTAGCCAATTTAAAATATGACCAGTCTAAGAATATAGGGTAAAGACACAATTCAAATTCTGTACGGCTAAATGGATTTCTCCAGCCATTGAATCACCACAGTTGCTACTCCAGACAACATTTCAGCATCAGGATCATTCGAAAAAGCTGCATAGAAAATTCTTGATGCTGGATTTTCACCCTGATCTTTTAACAATTTTGTGGAACAGCTTAATTTGGCAAGATCTGGTCAAATCAATATTCCTTACAATTTTAGAATAGCATGGCGAAAGTCTAATGTCACAGTTGCTCTCGTGTCTTTCTCAGAGTTAACGCTGCTCCTGAAAGGTCGACTGGGATAGCAGCTGTGGTACTTGCATGGTTCAAGAAGTCCAGCAGAAGCCTGATGTATATTGGAATTATTTAAGTGAACGATCATGTTAGCATCATTTGCTGTTTTCAGTAGCATTTCTCCTACCTCCTTGTTTTGCAGCCTTGAGTATTGTTTGTCTCTCCACCTGTTTTAACATAAAATGTGTCTATTCACAGTACGGGAATACAGATTTATCATAAGCAGTGGTAGTTATACATAATGAAGTGAGCTTGGTTGTGCTGTATGTGTATATGTCTATTTGACGTGGGGAAAAAATTATTTATGAGAAGCATTTATACAACAAAATACCACTGGAATGTGAAGCCAGACAATGTTATGATGCAGATTATGATGATCGTCTATCCCCTTTAACATTCAGTGATGCATGGCCAGAGGAATCATCTTTTGAAAATGAATAACCATACATTGGCTTTTTTGTTTCCTCTTATGCGTATATTTCCCTGTCTAGCCCTATAGTATATTTCAACGTTTACAGCTTCATGTGTTCTGGGTCAGCCATTGCCCTGCAGCTGGACTTGATACTAAAGGTTGTCATGAGAAGGATGTGAGGTGGATTTGTTATTCTGTATGATGGTGAGTTTGAGCCCCTCAAGCCGTATGCCTTCGAATTCATCTGTCCACTCCAAACCAAATTCTGCTACATAGGTGTCTGTCTCCACACTGCCCCATCACTTTACATCTGATTTGACTACAAGGGGTACAGGACAAGGTGAAAGGTTTGAGGTTTTCTGACCAGGGCCCCCATGCCTACTCTAGGACAGGACCAGCCCACTTCCCCCTCACCTACTATCTCACCTTAACCTCAAGCCAATCATTTCTTTTTTCTTTTCTTTTTTTTTCGACAATGCAATCCTGAAAGCACTTTGCCTTGTTATTCCTTTGTGTGAATGATAATTTGTTACAAAAATGTTAAATATGTATAAGATCATTCACTGTTTTGGAAAAACCTGCATCTGTCTTTCTGACGTTAAAAGAAAAAAAGGAGAATTTAGTGACATTAAACCTGAATCTATTTTATAAAATGTTTGCTGCAGCCAATTGGTCTTGTCATTCAGTATTGTGGCTTAGGGTTGTTTGTGTTCAATAAAGTGCTATTGCTAAATATTTACTGGGTCTGGAGTAATTTCTTACCACGTCGTCATTGTCACCTTGTAGTTCATATTTTTGCAATTTTTTTCTGGCTTATCTTTATTTCATTTTCACCAGAGTGGTCAAGGAGAGCATAGGGGAGATGAATGCTTTTACAAAGTTGCCCAACGTAGTTGTATTCAATACATTAATTTCACTGCATCTTCAGTTGGACTTAAAGTGATAATGAGTTGTGACAGCCACTCAACATCTGAAAGAATCTCGTCCTTTCAAGTCCGTTTTCTTAAAATCTATATACAGACCATATAAACATAGAACAAAAAGTTCGGAAATTTGTGTTTGGTAGATTATTTCTCTGTTGTAACAATGCTTCTTGGCAATACATTTTATACCGTTGGAAAGCCTGTTTATTTCCCTTTTAAATGGTGCCCCATTTGTAAGGAACATGCATTTGTTGGATGAGCAGCACAGCTGAGTATGTGGGTTGCGCCCATTAAATATTTGCCAAATCTCTGCCAATGCCAAACAGCTTATTCTGCTGTTGCTATTGACTCTTGTTTGGTGGAGGGTTTGACAATCCCGAACAGACTGCATGCAGGCAATCTCCGGGCTCATAGGGCTGCCAGGAGGCCTGCCATGACTGCCCTTCACCATCAGGCCTGTTTGCACTGGTGTCGGCAACACCTGCACTGGAACCTGAACATGTGGAGGAACGTTATGTTCAGCAATGAGTCCAGATTCTGCCTACGGAAGTTGGATTGTAGGGTCAAAGTGTGGAGAAGACGGGGAGAACACTATGCTGATTGCTGCACCGATAGAGTAACACCTTTTGGTGGAGGCAGTGTGATGGTGTGGGGCGGCATCTCCATCACTGGAAAAACTAGGCTTGTCATCATTGGAGGCAATCTCAATGCAGAGAGATATCGAGATGAGATTCTGCAACCAGTGGCAATCCCATATCTCTACAGTCTGGGACCGAACTCCATCCTCCAAGATGACAACGTTCCCGCGGATCCTTAAAAAGTCTTCAAAGGCATTGAATTCATTAATCTAAAAATAAGGCCTTAATTGGTATTAAAATGTCTTAAATCAATCTTTCAAAAGTCTTAAAAATGCTAAGACATGGGA
>OMLI01032542.1:0-15591 GCA_900302605.1 Rondeletia loricata | reverse complement strand
GCTGCAAACCATTACCATATTTTTTGCAGGCAAATTAAAAGCCACCATGTTTAATAGCATGCCTAATGTGACCTTAAATAATACATCCATGAATGTGACAGTGCACCAAGAGTTGTTTCCCTGTTCCAAATAGGGCTGTCACGATCTTGAATTTTCACAATACGATTATCATGGCAAAAAATATCACAATAACAATATTATCGCGATATCTATAGCAATCATTACAAAAATAATGTGATCACTTAAAATGCATCTTTAACTTTATTTTGCTCCAATGTTTGTTTCTTTTCTCTTTAAAAACTGAAAACAACTGATTACAATGAATTTTTCATGGCAGTCAACAAATAAAATTAATCAGATTATCAGCTGAAACAATCACATGAAGTGAAATAATCCAGCCACGATATATTGTGGCTGGATTATTTACATGATATTCCACGATTATCGCAAAACCGGTATATCGCGACACCCCTAGTTCCAACATTTGTTTATATAGTGTATTTTCAAATATGTTTGTCAGGTATAGAGAAGTTTTGATTAATTATCTTGCGCTTAATAATTTTTTCCTTGAAAAATTACATCTAGGCTATTTCAGGATTTTCTGTAATTATATTTTGTAAAACAATAAACAGATGGAATATGCCTAATTTCATTGACTGAAGTTGTAAATGTGTCTGAAACACTGACTAAACAATTACTTTAAAGTTATAAGTTAAATAACTAATTGTAGACTGCTAGGCCAATAAGTTTCTTCTTTCTTTCTTCTTCTTCTTTGTCTACTGTAA
This sequence comes from Rondeletia loricata, assembly GCA_900302605.1. NCBI lineage: Eukaryota > Metazoa > Chordata > Actinopteri > Beryciformes > Rondeletiidae > Rondeletia > Rondeletia loricata. Next base: position 14,806 of record OMLI01032542.1, on the reverse strand, counting down.
TGAAAAACCATTTCTACCGAAATATCAATGCAGGGACATGTTGCCCTGTTTATCATTCAACTAAATATAAAACTTTAACAGCCTTGGCTACTTCTGCGTTGGGAATAGGAGAAATGTAGATTTCTCTATTTGTAGATCAAAAGGTAAGAAGTTAAGACCTGCTTTCTCTAGATATTTTATACCACACACAAAATACTCAAAATATTGTGAAAAGTCTTTCTGGGTCATTAAATCACAAGGGAGTCATTTGATTAACCCCCTGTCTATTTTTGCACTCTTCAACTGACACACCTTAAATTTCAATTAGTTGGGGTGTCCTGGTGGGTCAGTGGTTTAACATACACACCATTAACCATAAAGGCCTGGGTTCAAATCCAGCCTGGATCCTTTATCACATGTCATCCCCCTCTCTCTCCCCCCCACAATGCGCTGTCCAATGAAGCAGGAATGCCATAAAAATAATCTTTTTTTATTTATTACAATGAATTGGGTTAAACCCGCAAAAAACATCTGTGCACCTTATTGTTACAAAATCCTCTTGGTGGGCAAATGTAATGATAGTATAGATTATAAAAATTACATTCAACCAGTAAAGAGGTACTCAACTCCTGATGAGTGATATCTTTATCTGTCTTTTAGCACTGGCTAAATGCATCAAATGCCTCATGTTGTACAAACTGGAGGTGTGAGTGGAGCTGCAGTAGACTAAATGAAATGAGGAATTCCCATTTCCAAAAGGTAGAAACTGATTTATTTGAGAAAGGTTTCTCAGCTGGAAAAGGCTAGATTACAGTAAATAGCCCTCTTTATCTGTTCACTGAAACATAGATCACCATGAACACATTTTTGCAATTGGCTTAATATCTGCTTAGCGTAAAACAATGTCATTTCAAAATTGTTTTCAATAAGCGCCTCAGTTATAGCTTCAAGACATTCGTTGGGTGACTGTTCAGATCACTGGGGTTTAATGGGCAGATATATCTGGGTATCTTTGCTGTAGTGGTGGAAGGAGACATGCAGTTGGATGATGTGGCCAAGTGGGAGCAATTAAGATAGAGAGAAGAGCATTTTGCTGTTGCGATTGCTCTTGATATTCTGTATATATTATTTTTGTATTTTTCAGAAGTTGCCCTATCCGTATCCGCGTTCCTTCAATTATGTCACATTGCACTACAGCTATACCGCATACTGGTATATGGACAGCTTTGCATACAGATTCAAATTGTACAGATGACACACTCATGTTTACACTACAAATGCTTTTTTGAAGTCTAAGAAGTTTAATTTGCAACTGGGAAACTGGCCTTAAGTAGTTTTGTTCTATTTCAGTGGACTGCAGTGGAGTCGTTCCTCAATCTGAAGATTCAAACACCTGTCATTAGACGGTCAAATATTCCTCTCAGAGATAGGTGTTTGAATGCAGATGAAGAGAGCCCATCTGTGTGTATTGAAATTCTATTTTCCACTCTGATTGTACTACTCTATTATCTTTGTACACTGAAACATACAAGGTACAGAGGATGACATACAGGAAGGTATTTCAAATGATTTAAAGGGAATTTCATTTGACTTATCTTTGGAAAAACATATTTTACTTCAATCCACTTTTTGGAATAATTTACCATACATTACTTTTAGCCAGGAGTGCCAGGAGTTCATTCCAAGGTACAAAAGGATAATAAATTGATAAGATAATAGAGAATGAATTTGGGAAATTGCATTCACACAGGGAAATCTTCAAAGGAGAGGCCGTCTGTATTGTTAGTCTCTAGGTTATTCACTTATGACTTATCACCATCACAATGTAGGACCTTTTTCTAAAACTGTCAGCAATCTCCCATTCCTAAAGCTAGAAGAAGAAACAAAATGTAACCCATTCTAGTTCATCTCTAGCCACATCAAGGGTCTAGCTTAATCAGCTCAATCATTGTCTGCTTGCTGTTAGTATCATGGTCTTGGTCTTCTGGGAGAATCAGCTAACAGTGTGTGTTTCAACAGCTGAGGGCAGATCTCCTATACACCGACTCAATACTCATCAAATATTCCCAAGAGGATGGATACATAATGAAACATGTCTAACATACGAGCAATCAAAGCCACTGTTCTTGAAAATGATAGAGATGCGACTTGGAGAGTATCTTTAATGGAACATGAAAGTATGGGGTGATTTCCATTAATGGCCCACAGCTAATTGCAGGGCAAAGACACGTGTTCAAAAATTCACAGGTACTCTTCCCATTGCCGTGTAGAAACCACATAGCTCCAAATACATGTGTAACATTCAAGGTATGAATGTTATAGCGCAAACTGGGTTTTTTTCCCCACTATTGATTTCTTGCCTTCTGTCACTCATTACAGACATACTGTGGACATTTAAATGGCTGGGGATTGGAGGGAGGGAGAGGAGATGAGTATCAAGCAAGGTCAGTGCACCTGCAGCTGGGTGCTGCCTGTCTAAATGGAGGTCTTTCATATCAGCCACAGTGAAGGTTTCACCATTTCATGATTTCTTTTTTCACATGTTCCCTGTACTGAAGACACACTTAGAATATTAAAACATTAGAGAATAAAACACCATGCTTGTTTTGCTTGTGGGATCAAATACAGTGTACTTGTCCGCATTATTTGATACCGGTTTATTATACAGTATATTTGACTTACTTAACAACTGTACAACACATGTATGAAACCTCATCCCTAATGTCAGATTTCATAAGCTATTCATATAAAATGTATGTCAGTTGTGACAGACATGCAGTAGAATGAGGTGCCAATCAACCAGGCGTGGATATAAAATTATGACCATTGATGCTACATTCTACACAGTGAGCTGAATAAAAGCTTCATGTCAGAACATTTCATGGCTAACTCCAACACATGTGTTTCAGTTAGTTCAAAACGAGCCTACAACAACCAGTTCTGTGCACATTAGAGACACAGAGGTGGTCAGCAAACCATGCGACCACATTATATAGTTATACAGTCAGGTTTCTGAATGAAATACTGTGAGATTTTATGTTATACTAAATTGATTGTTTATTTATATTAATGACGTTTGCACTTCACAGGGTAAATCGTGTGTTAGAATTATTGTATAGTGTATTAGTTAATGTGCTTTGTGTTCTTGTATTTATTGTATTTTAATGTGCTGATGGCTCCTGCCCAGGGACTACAGATGCAAATTAGCCTCTGGCTATACTCTGGACTGGAGCGATATGTTATATTGTGTGCTGTCCCTGTCAAGTAAACAAATAAATAAAAAAGAGGTGCCAGTTGCCACAATTACTTTTTAAATTAATTTATTTGATATTTCAATGTGTTGACACATCAATCCACCACTATGTCACAAATAAGGCATAAATCGCTATCAAATGAATGTGCCATGTAGCTTCTGTGAAGACTGTATTCAGGCATTATGAATGACATATTAACAGGGTTTTAAGTATTAGCAGATATGCAACATACAGGCCCACCAAGTATGGCCATGAGGGTAACGTAGGTAACCTCTGAAAATAAATCCACATCCATGCACCACAAATCTTGAAACTAAGAACAGAGGCTGGCTGAGAAAATATACCACACAGTCAGAGGAACACGGGGAGAGCCGCCAGCACTGTCATTAATTACACACCAGAATGGCTCCACTGTCGTGGCCAAGGAAGGAATGATCATTTTCTAATCATGCACAGTTAAGAAAAGTGGTAACACCTATTGGTAAGGAATCTAAAAAAGACAAGACATAATTACAGGTTAGCCTCAACATTTTTAAAATCTGGACAACAAGAACACTGGCTCACATCCATCTTTGTCACGGAGTGAAAAAGCCAGGTATGCAGTGTAGGGCAGCTATTTTCATCTCTTCCTTTAACATCCCAAATGTAGCTTGTTGCATTCTCTCATTCAATGCTCATGGTCATTGCTGAGATTACTATGGATATGGATAATATAATATAAACTATAATAGAATGAGTAAGCAATGACAGCACAATAGTTCAAGTCCGAAGTTTGTATGGTGAGTGACATGTTGCTTAGGTGCCAGGTGTCCCGAGAGACATACAGGAGTGCAGCAGTTCCTTCTCTACAGAGTAAAGCAGCAATAACAACCGAGATGAACCCCTAAGATTGAGTAGGAGGCAGCAGCAGGCACTCTCTACACAGATAATTCAAGTTTAATCTGAGCTCTGCAGCCGTGCACAGAAGGAGTGAGCCACCACAGATTTACTCCCTGTAGTCGAATGTTATCAAACCACAGCAAACAAACACACACACACACACTCACTCACACAGCTATGAGAGAACTCTGGATATAACCTGAATTACATTGATTGAAGAAGTTATCGATGATAAGGATGAAGGATGGAATTGCAACAATATTATGTTTACATGCTGGGGGCTGACACAAGGAACTATCTTCTGCAATAGAGGGTATGATATGAATCCAAATCAGCTACCAGCTTATTCGAAAGAAGTTTTCCAAGTTCCAAAAAGTGTAGAAGAGCAGCGTTCTACACAAAACGATGAGGTCATTGTCACCGTGGTGACGTCGATTAGACTGACAGGCTGTGGTTGTGCCACCACCTGCAGCAAAATCAGCCCTTAAATAAATAAACAGGTAAAATATATGAAAACATATGAAGAGATAAAACATATACACACTACAACGACAATTTGTTTTCAGTTTGAATCATTTTCTAACTTGCTAAAGAGTATATCAGCGCCTCATTCTGAGAGCCAATGTTAGTCCATCTTTGCCCTTGAATAATGTCAATCCTTCTGTCAATGGAAGTTGATGTACCTTGAGTTATGCCTTATTGTGCTGGTGTGTCACATTTGGCAAGATGAATGATCACACTAATATATTCATCCACACTATAGCAATCCATCAGACGTCTACACTGTCAGGAGAGCAAGGCCTACTCCGTGGGTAGCAGTTCGCTTCTCGAAGCCCTTCGAAGAACATTTAAAAAAGAACAGCACATGGATCGCACACCCGCACGGGACTTATGTGACTTTATTCAATCACTTTGAAAGCTCTCCTAGGGAAGGAAAGGTCATTGAGAAACTAAAGTATTCTCCTTTGAAACATATAACATAAGTAAGACATAAACGCCTGAAAGCAGAAATAAGGCATGACGCAGCATGACTCAGCATCCAACGAATGCATCGCATTAACTATTTTCCAGGGTGAAGTTCTGCCTGCTGACACGTTGCACAAATATCACAAGAATTCCTCTCATGCCATGGAGCAAAAGAGGATATCACACATCACATGGTTGATGACACTGCCCTTATGCTACAAAAATACTTTGATACCATGAAACTTTTTTGTTCTTTTTGATTGTGTCTTCATTTGAACTCTCAATGCACAAAATTCAATCGCCCATATTGTTTGGAAAGTCCCATCAAACCACTCCTGTCTCTACTGGTGCTCCTCTAGAGCGTTTCACTTTTAATACCATGTATTTCAGGAAATTGGCTCCAGGAAAAGTGGTGGGAAGAGGAAGGGAGAGACACTTGCTGAAATAGACAGTGAAGGCCATATTTTATCTGTTAGAAGAAAAGAGTGGGAGGCAGTGTAGTCTTTCACTGGAATAAAACACAAGGCACAAGATTATATCCATCCTGTATGATCCTAAGAACCAAGAGTCATGGCAGTGTTGCTGTTCATAGCCTTTGAAAGAAAGTTGGAGGCTGATCATATCAATAGAGTGAAATAAATTTTTATGTATGAGACACGGAGGATGAAGTAGTGTAATTAGGGAAGTCCCCTGATATATCTGGTGGAGAAGGGGGGATTTTGGACTGGGCAACAAAGGAAAAACATTTCAACAATGTAGTGTAAGAAGCAACTAATAAAATATAACAAAAGAGTCAGCCTGAATTCTGCTGAATTCAGTACAATATTAAAATAAGGTGGAGATAACAGTGGATTATCACAAGTCACTTGGTTACTGAATGATTCCAGTATGATGAGGAGAGTTCTGATAATAGGGTGCTTCACGCATCAACAAGGTCTAATAAAAATATGCCTCTCACTATTTGTTTGTGGCATTCATTTATTTCCTAATGTGATATTTTGAAAGTCAAATTAATCCTTCCATTCAAATGATAATGCCATCAGCAGCATTTCATTATTGGGTTTAGTTCACTGTGCTCTCCATCTCATCTCAGACAGGGATTCTAACCAAAGCCTGATAATTACAAAATAAATTAAAAATAGATTATTTTCATTCTTTGTAATGAACAGAAATTAGCTAAAAAGCCTTGCTGTGGGTGTCAACATATTTCAATAACTTTCTGTTCTAGATATTTTTCTCTTCTCTAGCTTTAGGTAGAATGCCTAGGAATAAACGTTCAATCTACCATGAGTCTTTGTAGACACAGGGTTGATCTCGAAAACAACCGGGTTGATCAGATTTCTGCAGCAAAATGTAGTGGACAGGGCACAGTACCAATCAAAAATCAGCAGAAGTGACCCTTTTGGATGCACACAAGGCAAGGCATGCTACTGGGCAAATAAAAGTGTTTCTAGGCAATGCTCAAAACCTCTACCACCTACACAGGAAGTATGCTTAGAGAAGAGACAATTCACTGTTGCTGTGTTAGAGTGGAGAGTTATATACGGATATCCAATAAGAACTTGGTGGGAAGTGGGAAATATATGACAGGGTATTAGTTTAAAACTTCTTCAATCCTATGGCAGCCAGCTCTGTGAGTACACTATCAGGGAGCTTACTTCCTTCCCAGCTTTATTCGATCACTTCACAGCTCAGACTGCAGAGTGTTACTTCAGAGCCATATAAAACTTTTTTTTTTCAAGATAAACATTAAGAACTACACGAAATCGAAATCAGTTCCTCGTAATATTACACATCCAGAGAATTGGGGCTTCTTTCCTATACTAGTGTTTGTCTTCATATCTTATCACATGGTTGCTGTTACCACGTTCTTTAAGCCTTGACTTAAGCACACATCTAACAACATGTACATATTGTTCCAACAGTATGTGCCGGTAGTGTACATGATTTGCATGCATGTACAGTTCCCAGTGAGAAACAAGTGAATTTAGCTATTAGAGTTATTTGAGCACTAGTCCATGAGTGTATTTGAGTGAATGAGTAGTACCGGTATCAATGAACTGCAGGAACAAATAGACAACAGAAGAGTGTAACCTGGGAATTGAACATATCTTAATTTATATGAATGAAATATAACCTCTTCATCGACTGCAGCAGGAGGCTGAGGGCGTGTCTGCTGCATCATAAAACTCACTTCATCATGATTTCCCCCCCCGCTATGATCAAAGTAAAAAATCGACATGAACCAAGCCACCTGCGGATCAAACACTAATGTTCATCATTAATTTCAGATAAGACATGCTTGGACTCTTCGATAGGTCAAAGACTTTCACTTGTATACGCTACCTCAAGCCCTCTAACTGTGAATAAACAGACCCTGCTCATCCACATTATGAGTCAGTTTACCTCTTCAGATCTGACTTATACATTTTGATATATGCCAACTGAACAGAGAGAGGGGGGGAGAGAGTACGTGTGGGAGAAAGAGAGAGAGAGCGAAAGAGAGACAGAAAGACAGAGACGCAAAAATAGAGCGACTGAGAGACGGAGAGAGAAGCCGATCAATGTATTCCTGACTAGGACCATGTAGCTTTCTTGGGAATATAAGATGGGAATTAGGTCCCACAAAAACCTTTTTTTCAGTGCCAGCGCTTCATTGCGGTTGGTTTACAGCAAATTCACCATCATTTGCATACCTGTAATACTTTGATAGTTAAAGACACAAATACCAAGGAACAAGAACTGACTGTGTGATTCTGCTTTCATTGCAGTCACCTGAGAGGCACTGTAGATCATTCATTTTCATTGCAATGCACTGTACATACAGAGCGTTTGTTAAAAGGAAAAATACATCCATTAGAGCCATCAGCGGTCAATAAGAAGCCCTGCTGCGTCCCAGACTGGGCCCTTAACAGTCTGTGGAATCCTGATTGGAAGTCATGAACTGTCACCATGGAGATGCTTTGTGCCAGTCAGTCTCATTCAGAGGAAGTGGAAATGTCACTGGTCCCTGGCGCACCATTCTACACAGGACGTTACCCGACATAAACCACTGAGCTACAACCCCAGAGGAAAAGAGAAGGGGCAACGCACGCTGCAAAATGATCACAACCTTAAATTTTACACAAGCGAGAACGTCATTAGCACTGTCCAGTATATTTGGCCATCAGTGACTTAGACATTGCCTGACATTTTGGTATATGTCAGCCAAATGCCAGGGATCAGGGACAAGTGAACAAGGCAATTTACTGACCCTTGAAGGAACGTTAACGCAGTCAGTTCAAACCAAATGTATGACAACATTATCAATGCCACTGTCACACATACAGGGGACTTTATTATCAGTAGTAGCAGAAAAAGTAGTGGCAGTAGTCAAATCATTATTATTAAAACGCATTACATGCCTTTTTGTCATAACTCATGTACAGGTGCGTCGTATGAAGTCCACATCCACAACATCTGCATTCCTGATGATGTTATTCAATCTGTTGCATATCCCTAAGATAATGTATATGTTCATTGCAACACACTTGTGCAAGGTTCATATCATTTTCCAAAATACTATTATAGAACGGTTTTATAAACAAGATGAGGATTTTAGTATCTTTTCATCCCCAAGGACACTGTGAAGACTAAATTGATGGCGCACTGAATGCTGACTCATTCAGTTTCCATGAATGTCTTCTAAATGTCTTCGTTGTTTATACTTGCTACCCCCGCCAAACCTTCCAGAGCAGCTTAGAGGTGTGTGAGATTTGAGAATGAGTCTAATAAACTGTTTTTGCAAAAACTGACCCAATGTACTGCAGCACCGGTGAGGTCCTTTCTGTTGACAGGTTTCATTATTTCCACACTCTGCTGCTTTGAAGTATCACTTACCTTTTAATAAGCCCTCCATCAACCCTGACCCCTTACCTGAACCAGGGTTCGGATGCTGCGTATCCCCTAACACACACACACACACACACACACATTAATGTTATAGTACTTTTTTGTTTTCAAAAACAAAATCTGAATTATCTGGCTTCTTACCCTGTTGATACATGAGGAATGTTCACTTACTTTACTGTTGCACTGTATGTAAGTCGCTCTGGATAAGAGCGTCTGCTAAATGCCTAAATTGTAAATTGTTATTATAAGTTGAATAATGTTTTAAAATATAGAGCATGCTACTAAAATCAAAGACATTCTTAGACGGAGGAATGTTTAATCTGTAGTTCCTCAAAGTAATTGCAGCTCCAGCCTCTAGTTAATAAGGAAATATGGAACATTTAAGAGCCTATAAAATAAATCTCCCTCAAGAAGAGCAGCGCTTAATTTTTTCCATCCCATGGTGTTTGGTATTAGACATCAAAGCTAAATCCAATTAAGAACTGTTGGGTGAATTAAATACGACCACTTTTTTCTCCCTTTACTTCTTCCCTCTTTGGGCCTGTTTCTGAAGTTGCTCACTATGCTGAAATGCTAAATTTCCAGCTTAACAATGCTAAATCTTTAGTGAGTCTGACTTTGGAAGGACTTTGGAATTACAATGGCAGATTTGAACCTTCACGCAAAATGCAAACATCTACAGCACAAGGTACAAGAATAGTAGTTAGTCATTTGATATCTCATAGAAGTTTTGTAATAAGACATGTATATATTTAACAGGGATGTTTGTGCATTTGGAGGAAAATAGTTTATATCATAAAGAGTGGGAACCAATGGAAGTGTCAGAGTGGTACAGACCATTTTGCTTTACATAAGAGATGTCATGTAGGTGTGAGTGAAGGCTGCATAAGCCTATCGGTGCTCTCCAATGTCTGTCCTTGGCATCTGTTTAGTATCCTGTTACTCCCTCAGCTCTGAAAGCTTTACAGCCTTCATAATGGAAGACAATTACATTATCAAAGCTTTATTTCACCATGAACAGCTACAGCTCCCATTCCCAGCCCATCTCTCATTGTTCAAACGTATCAAAGATCAGGGCTGCGTTTCCCAATAACGATCGTGGTTACGAAGGTGTCCTACGAGCGATTTGAAGAAGGTTCGTAGATTTTTACACGCGTTGCCCAAAACAACGTTTTCAGTAAATAGGGTGATAGGTAAATAAAATATATTATACACTGTAGCTACTAACCCACTGGACTTTTTTTTGTATTGTGTATTTACCCTTTACACAATGGAAACTGAGATCATGAGTTTTCACTAAAACTTGAAGACTTGTCTGATATGTGTTTTAATTTTAATTTTAGCTTGGCCTTATGGATAGATAAAGTACAAGACATAGAATAGATTTTGCCTTTGTCCTTATCTATCAAATGTGTGGCTCTGCATATTAAAATGGCATAAAAGAGTTTAAATATGAACTCCAGATATACCATTGTTAGAACACTGGCTGAAAGTTCGGTTCCTCGGTTACTCACTGAATGAAGAACAGAGGATTTTGCAGTCTTTTTATTTCTGCTGGCAGTGGTTTCTGGCTCTGTCAGGTCTGCATGACTCCCCTAGGAATCTCATGAATATATTTAGGACTATTAAACCATTTTTAAAAAAAGCTGTTTTGCATGCATACAGTCTAATCATTACAATGCAAATGAGACCGGTGGGATGGTAAATAAGGTGAATGAGAAAATGGAAAATGGATAAGGAAAACCCCTTGGATCTGTGGAGACAGCCATCTTAGTTTGGATATCCATTACAGTCCACCTTTATTTGTGGTTTTCTTATTTTCATATGAAGGCCCTTATCTCGAGGCCTCGTAATATTCTATAATAATACAACTTAAATACGTTTATGTCCAATACTGTCCAATATTGCCTACTGCCCTTTGCAAGATGCTTTGCATTTACCTTTTGCTCTATAACATTTGAATCTATATCATTTAGCTGTATTCCAGTGGTTTCATTTACAAAATCAAAGACTATGTGGAAATGGGCCACATCCTATTAGAAGCAGGTGACATTCCTCACTGCAGTAGTCTGTGATAGTGATCTGCTGGGAGGTAAGAGGGGTCTGTGAAGCGACACCTGAACAAGTCATCCTTATAAACCATCAGAGGCTCTGCCACACTATCTACACTCTCAGGAGAGGTGAGGAGCGGTGGGCAAATATTCTCGTCATCCATCAGATTTTACAGACATGATTCACATGTGTATGGAAATATGCAGTTAAAAGATAGGTAGGTTGGTGTTTTATTTATTCAAAAGTCAATATATGATAATTATTGGCCAATAAAACTCACAGGTAGACATCATGGGTAATATGTGAGCAACAAAGACTACAGGGCTTTGTTTTAATGGGGCTATTCCGACGTCCTGGTGGCACAGTTGGCTAAGGTGCATACCATGTTCAAATCCAGCCTGGGACCTTTGTTGCATGTCATCCCCCCTGTCTCTCTCCACTGTACTCTGTCCAGTAAAGCAGAAATGTCATCAAAAAAATCTTAAAATAAATGTTGAATTGTATAAACACTGGTTGGGTGAGAAATTGGTGCTTTGTTCAAGACCTCATCCTGCCTGACATCATACAAATTGTATTCCTTGACAGGAAGGTACACTAGTAGATATGTAATAAAGCATGTGTCAATGTGGAAACAAGACCATGGTGATAAATATGGGTGGCAAGTGCTCCCTGCTCCACACGTCCAATAAGTCATTAATTAACAGTCTTTCTCTTAACATCAAGCCAATGATCGTGCCCTTTCTATGAACACATATTTTAATTAAGAGAAATACTGCTGTGTGCGGAGATTAGTCACTTCACCTCTCCAACCTCTTCCATTAATCTAGCTCTTTACATATCAGGAGTCATTATACAATGTTTTGGTCCATTTGTTCTGATCATACTGTAAATGCCACCATTTCTGTCTTTAATTAATTTATGAGCTGCATAGAGACATTTGTTCTGTCTTCATATTTTAGCGTCGGAAATGGCAAACAGTCATGTGTATATGATAGCACCGCTGTCCCATACAGTAACACCACTGAGCATCCCATTGCTTTTCTCGCAAAACGGAGTTAAAATGCTCATAGGTAAGAACGCTTCATATTTTGTAGGAATTCAATACAAAATCTCACGAAAGGTGCACAATAATTCATTAGATGTTATGAGAAAGTAACATAGCCCAACCACTTTGCAATCACCCTTACATCCCTATAGCATCAATATAGCAAATGATCATCACCCTGTTGTTTTACATTGCCATACAAAGGCCATGTGAGGTATGGAAGGTCCATTCAGTGAGAATAAAGTGTCAGTGGACCTTTCTAACCTGCCCTTAGTGGAATGAAGTCTAAAACAGATGCTTTGTTTGTGTGCACCCAAGTTACACAGGGAGAAAAAGCCATTTTAGACATTTTGGTGACAGAGCTCATGTTGTTCTGTCAAGGGCGCCTAACTCAAAAAAGACAATACAATAACCACATGTCACATGTAAACCAGATTATTAGGGGGGGTGTCTATTGTCTTACTCAGACTATTGTTGCATTATTGTGCGCATATTAATGTCGCTAATGGCCACCTCCCAGAAAGTTCCTTCCTTTATAGGTTAGCATAATTGCATCAACTCATTTCTTAAAGTGCATTTATGTGAAAAGCGTTTGGTTTTAGCTCATAAATTGACGTAAACGAATTGGCATTTCTTCATAAAAGACAAAGTAGGAGGCATTCAACATGAGCTAGCCTTGATTTGTTGTACTTACTTGGCATATGAAAACTAGTGTATTGCATGGATGCATCTTGAATTTATTTTTTTCATGCAGTCTTTGTTTTGCTGTTTACCTACATGGTTCATTTTCAACTCCTCCTGAGATGCCAAAATTCCATCACTGGCAGGGTAAAAGCAAAAGGATGTAATTAAATCAGAAATTAAATGTATTCCTGCATGAAACTCTGAAACAATTTCCTGTAATAAGAGGATGTCATTTTGTGCACCCTGTACTTTTTAGGTTTTTGTGCAGCACAACATTCCAGCTTGTGTCAATTTGTGGCACTTACATGAGTGTATGATACGAACACACAAATGTGAGCACCAGGCGCATGCACATGAACATACACACAAAACACCCACACAACACACACGCACACGCCACACACACATACAGACACAACAACAATTTGTCTCCCATGGCAGTGATAGAGCACAATAGAGCAACCACCCCTTGTTCCTCCCTATCATTCTCTACCAACAACTTCAGTGGATAGTGGCTGCCAGAAAAGAGGATCTCTGAGACTTGGCTACTGCCAAGTGGTGGTCTGTGTCATTCATTTACTACCCATGACACACTAGAGAGGAGGCAAGAGGAGAAAAGTTTAGATGAGATGCAATGAAACAAAAAATGATACAAGACAGAGATACGGTTAGAGAGAAAATGCTAAAGTTCCATCTGTTATTCGTTGTAAGATGGTGTCCATTTCTCAGTGAAGGAGGGAGGCTGTGCTAGGTATATTCCAACAGTCCTTCCATGATAATTAGTAAACGTGAGGATGGATGGATGGAGTGAGATAACGGGTAAAATGAGGAGAGTGGATGGAAAGCACAGTGGTTATTGATTGATGGGCCAGTAGGTGAGAAATAAGTGGTGGAGGCATGGAAGTCATGTTTGAGTCTATCATTACAGTTTCAGTTTTGTCAAAGATGAATTCGTATGTGATAGATGAATCTGACTATAGGACAGAATGGGTTGTGCACCACTTACAATGCATAAAGATAGACAGTATGACCACATCTATGGCCTGTGCCTGTTATCAGGTCTATAAAAATATGCTGAATGTGTGAGTAATAGCTTCATTATCTCCAAACAGAGAGAGAGAGAGAGAGAGAGAGAAGGAGGGAGAGAGAGAGATGGATACTCATTGAATAAGAGGAGAAACTCTAAAGCTTTTCAAAGATGTGAGTAGTACTACTGTTTGACGACAGCTAAGGATGTCAGATAACAAACATGAGCACACATGCAGTCATACATACAGTCGTGCTCACATACACATGTACAAAGTGTATGCAAAAAGCACATGTATATACCCACCGAAATACTCACTGAATCACACACACACACACACACACACACACACACACACACACTCACACACACACAAATTCACTGGACTAAGACTAAGAATAAGTTGTATATGGCTTGTGCATTTTTTATGTGTGTGTGTGTGTGTGTGTGTGTGTGTGTGTGTGTGTGTGTGTGTGTGTGTGTGTGTGTGTGTGTGTGTGTGTGTGTGTGTGTGTGTGTGTCTTCCCACCTTACCACATTTGTAGTGTGTTGCTAATGGGTCCCTGGCAGGTGGAATACCAGTGCTGCTCTGGTGTTAATGACTGCAACTCTGTCCCTGCAGGTCACAAACCACTAGGACAGAGGTTTCCCCCTGCAGACGGGGATACACCAGTGGGCCCACAAGCAGATTATATTTAAATGGATAGAAACAGTCATTCACTCTGTGGGAGTATGATAGCTACTGTCACTGAAATTGAGAAAATTGGCCAATGTTTCCCAGATCCGTTAAGGTATACCTTAACGCTACGTGCGTCGTTAAATCTACCTTACGATCTTCCTTGAGCTGCCGAGCTGTTTCCCAGATCCATCGTAACGAACGTATCCCTTAACGAAGGAAGATTTCCACGAGTGGTCGGGACCCAGTCGTTAGATCTCCCTTAACGATCCGCTCCACTCATCCTGTCAGTTTCAACCGTTTTAGGCCAACATTATGCTTTTCAAGTTGATAGTTTTAATACAGTGCGCATC